>VZQC01003889.1:1328713-1576935 GCA_009823505.1 Rhizomys pruinosus
GATTGGGAAATTTTGTATGAAGTGCACAAAGCTTCATTAATATTGGCTTTGGGAAAATACTTTCTGTTAACATATAAGAAGTCTAAAAGTAGAATTCAAATGAGAAATTGACTTGAGAATACATACTAGGAAAATTCACTTGAGAAAACATACTAAATATTTTGATGATGAAGTAGAAAATTTTGTAAAGAAAACATCAAAACAAATGTTCTAGCGTAAGAAATTGACAACTTTGACAAAATCCAAATTAAAATTGGCCTCATTGACATATTGAATAAAAATATAAATCCAAAATTGATATTATATATATATATATATATATATATATATATATCCTCATAACTGAAAAATTGTTACCACAATTCATCTCAGTAAAGAGGAGTATCAAATTTTCTCTGAAAAAGGAAAAGTGTAAGAGGATATGAAGAATGAAATGCAAATAATAAAGTAACCATAATTGTAGACATTAACAAAATGCTCAATGTTACTAGAAGAGAGATTATTATAACTAAAACAATATGATATTCACATATAAATGGTTAAAAACTAAAGGTCTAACTAATCATACCAAGTATTGCTGAAAATGTTGGAAAACAGAAACTTTTGTTCTATACTGCTGATAGTCTATACTTTTATTTTCTACTTAGGATATAGTTTGCTGGATCTAGTGTATTTCAATACATTCATATTTGATTCAGGTGTACGTGTGGAATATTCCACGTGCATACAATGTTCAAGTTGTTTTAGTTTGATTTTAAATAATATTTTTATTAATTCTTTGAATATTCAATTCCTTTCAGATCCACTCCCTTGCCCCCAACTTCATGTCCTCTATCTTTTTTATGTCCTACCAAGTCTAATTTGTGTTTACCAAGCTGTTGGGTGGGGATTCATCCTCTCTAGCTTGGTCATCCTACCCAGGATCACAGAAAACTGACTCTCCCTCTCCCAGAAGCTAGGAATTTCCAATAACTCTTCAGCCAGGGATGAGGCTTCCTGCCCAACTTTCCTCATTGGGTTTTCTCTGGATGGTGTTTGTGCAGGTCTTGTGCATGTTTGACTTGTGGTTCATATATGTAATTGCTCCATTGTGTCTTGAAAGCACAGTTTCCTTCTATGCATCCATCACCTCTGGTTCCGACAGTCTTTCTGCCCATTCTTCAGCAATGATCCCTGAACTTTGGGAGGAGAGAGTTGGTCCAACTTAGGCCGAGCATTCTGCAGGCTCATATTTTCTGCATATGTACCAACTGCTGCAAGAAGCTTTTCTGGTGAGAGATGAGCAATGAATTAATCTATGAGTATAACAATAAGATATTAGAGGTTGGCTTAATACTCTTCCCATTTAGCAAGATAATAGTAATAGGATCTGTATTACGGTCTGTGACTAGTCTCGCTTTTTCATAAAACACATTTTAAAACAAAGCTGTTGTCTGCATAAAATATTATGTAAACTTGAACTGTACCTCAATTTCAAGATTGTATTACGAATGAATAAGAAGGAAAATTAAAGGGCTAAGGTAAGTAGCTATACTTGTATGACAATTTAATTGATTTTTTTACATATTTTCTTTTTTTATATAATGCTTTTATTGATGTTTTGTGTAATTCAGACATCATTTTTCAGTTCAATTTATACATATTCCCCTTTCCCTTCCCCCCACCCCACCCTAGATCATGCATTTTGCCATAACTGTCCTGCATCTTTTTCTCAGTCTTTTTTTTNGACTAAAGGAGGAAGAGAAGACTACCACCATAATTTCATTCATTCTCTTCCACAGGAATAAATTCCTCTATTTTATTGACAATTTGCTGGACTGTTGTAACAATGCAGTATCCCTTAGAACTATACTTCTTTGCTATTAGAGATATGAGCCAAGGTACCTCTCTTCATCGATATGATATCAGTATATCTATAGTCTATATTCATAAAAAGCAAATCAATTTAATCAGAAAATAATAGGAATTTCTTCAGGATTGTTACATACTGTCCTAAGGCACTAACAATGTATTAAAGATGCTATAAATAAAATTATTGATTTCTAGATATCTTTGCTAGATTAGAGATAAGCATCTCTGGAGCACAATTAATAGGCACTGTTCCTAGGGGCTGGAAGAGTGGTCTAAAGTGGTTAGACACCAGACTGGCACATCACAGCTTTGCAGATGACCAGAGTTGATCCCCAGCACTACAATGGCGGAAGAGAACCGATCCGTTAACTCTGACTTCACAGGAGAACTTTCAGTTTCAGGGGAATTGACGCCCTCTTTTGACTTCCCAGGCATTGTGAAACACAGGTGCAAAAACCTATACTCTGCAGACAGTACATCTCCATACACATAAACATAATAAATAAAAATTTTAAAAAGAACTGTTCTAACTCTGACTCTTAAAGCAACATCCCACGGAGGAAGCGCATAGGGTCTTTGAGAAACACAATAGGTGACTAGTTGGGCACATCAGATGCGTTAATGGAGAATACGAAAAAGCACTTGCAGAGCAAAAACGCAGAAAAACGATTTAGACCATTTCTTCCATAATGAATTGGGCATTTAGTAGCTTTGAGTGGAACGCCATCCTGGAGACGAAACACTTTATTTTTTTCGGAGGACTTGCAAAATAAGATCGCTCATTAATGGGATAGTATGCTTCTTAACATGCATGGCCGGAGCTTCATGAAAGAAAGTGGTGGGGCAGGGGATGCATAGATGGGAATAAACCCTTAACCATGAAATGTGCTTAGACAAGCCTAGACCCACCTGTCCTATTCTTTCATTCACTACATGTGTATGAATAAATGCCTATCAAACCAACCAGATGTCCTTTCCCAGAGACTTCAAAAGAATGATGAGGAGCCTTAAACACCTGCTCTCAGTGCTTTGATCTCAGAGTTTGAAGAGGCAAGATTGTCTTTAATTGAATTCTAGCATTAAAAATTTTTTTTTTACATTTTTTTTTTTTTTTTTTTTTTTTTTTTTTCATTCTTTAAAATTTTTGCAGGTGAACAAATGGAAACAGTGAAATGATCCAAGTCCAAAGTGAGAGACTTTTCAATCTCTGCAGAACATCTTTAATAAAAGGTGCATCTTTAATTCGGAGTCATTATTCATGATTTGCTTTTCCCATTTCTCTAAAATCTACTCATTTGAAGTTCCTAAAAATACATAGAATGATTGAATAAATAAATAACATCAAACCTTTCCCTGAAACAATGAAACAGAAGAATTATGAATAGAAGTTCATAAAGCCATGACACATTTGATTTGGATTAGTAAAGTCAATATGCCTGAATGGCTCATGTTAACCCTCAATAGTGCATGTATTCTTGAATAAAAAGGGAAAGAAGAATGTGGGTGGTTTGAATGAGTGTCCCCATAGGCTCTAGGTTATTCGACGTTTGTCTCCAGTTGGCGGCGCTGTTTTTGGAGGTCCTTAGAAGGTGTGGCCATGCTGCGAGGAAGTGCGTTATGGGGGCAGGCTTAGTGAATATAACAAGCCTCATGGTCTATATGTCTCTCTTCTCTTTCTTCTTCCTGTGCTCATTCGAAGATGTGACCCTCGGCTTTGCTGCTCCAGTCTCCAGCTTGCATGCCTCCCGCCACAATGGAACTCTATTCCCTGGAACCGTCAATCATAAACTAAAATAAAATTCTTCCCTTTTATTAAGTTCCTTGGTCATGATGTTTTATTACAGCAACAGAAAAGTGACCTAATACAAAAGAGGAAAGAAAAAAATGATATCATGGTGTCAACACCATAAAATTACACATTAATTAACAAAATGTCATATTCAGAAATACTATTTATGTAACATGATTTCACATATCCATATATTTAACTCTATTCTTACTCCAAAGAATACATATGTCTTTGTAGAGGCATAAGGAATGGAAGTGGATTTGGGATATTATAGAAAGAAACAAGAGAAATAAAATGTTTTGTATTCCAAAAATAGCACTTTAGTAGAAATATTGTAGGTTTAAAAGTTGCCTTATTTTCATAAGGCAGCTTTCAAAGAGAAGAAAATAGGTATATACCAAATAAATTTAATTTATTTCTGTCTGGAATTTGACCTAGGTGGACCTGGAAGAGATGCCTCAGCAGTTGGAGAAAGTCACTAGGCTGCTTTGTGCGAGGGACCCAGATTTGACTAAGCCACCCACGATGGAGGCTAAGCACCATCCCAGTTTCTTCTGTTCCAGGTGACTCTAACACCCTTTTCTGATTCTGCGAGTGCATTGCATGAAAACAGGTAGCACTTGACACATGCAGGAAATACACTATAATTACACATAAAATGAAATATTAATAGATAAAATACTTAAATCTTTATGGGAAGGCAGACTGAAATGGAGTTTTAGGCAAGGGAAATTGTGGGCAGATAAACAAGGTAGATAAAAAGGAAGGCTACCTTTTTTTTTTATCTCTGGAAAGTTTGCAGAGACGAACAAGTCGATGTCAGAAGCTACTGTGACAGGTGAAACACACAGAGAGGAGGCTGTTCAACCAGAGTGGTCAATACTGAACTGACCCACTAGGATTTGGATTGATAAGTAAAATTTAAACAAGATATGTACCTCAGGACAGAGGATTAATGTTTCCATACCAGTAATGCCTGACCTCTATTTTGATTATTCCCGGAAAGATGAATGAACTTCAGAGTTTTGTATGATTAGTATTGACAGAGGTAGGATAGAGATATAGATGATAAGATAGAAATATCTCTTAGTTTATTCATAAATGTCTGAAAAGTTTAGCATGCCCATGTACATTTAGGCGTCAGTCAACATGGAGAATTAAGGATAGGAGAAGTCAGTAATTGATTAGTATTCCATTGTTAAGTTTTTAGAACCTGTGTTGTCCTTCCAGTTTTTTCAAACCCATAAGACCTCTGGAAATCCAAGCATTTGTTTCTGAAGTACCACTTTTTGTTGCTGAAACTGTATAGGAGAACAGAAATAGTACAAGATGAAAATAAAAACAGGCAGAATGGGCTTCTGAAAATATTGAGCTACTTATTAATTTTCTTGAGAGAGAAAATAACAGCCTCCATTTTTCTATCATAGGAAGATAAAAATCATTCTTTGCATCAAAAGTAAAGATAACCTTGCAAAGAACCGAGCCATCAGGGTCATTCAGTAAATGGAAACTTCTTTCACTTCTGCAGTGGCTGTAACATTGTGCAAGGTCTTAACTTATTATCTTTTCATTTCATTTACATTAGGTCAAGGATCAGGAGTTTAAAAGTTCAATAATTAGGGAGCAAGAATATCCTATACTGTGGTCTAATTAAAATCGCAGAGAAAAACATTTCTGAAAGCGCACTGTATTATAAAATCTAACCCACGTTTTATGACATTCTAATTACCAATATGGTGTATTAAGATAAATGGAGCACTCAGTGTTAAAAAATACTCTAAGAAAAGTTTAATAATGTATTATGCAATGAAAAGAGCTTTCCATAAGATGTCGAGATTCAGATATAGACTTCTTACTGTGAATTAAATGGATTAAACCAGCTGAGAACTTTCCTGAACACTAAATTAGGACAGACCCCTTAGGACACAACTAGACAGTAAGATTAATATTCAGATGAATAGACAAGAACTTGACATTTTTACCCTAAAATATTTTTAAAATAATTGTTTTAATTTAAATTAATTGTAATAGTATGCTATTCTAAATTATGACACTAATTTCAATACTGATTAGTAATATTATTTCCTGAGTAATAAAAAAGAATTATTATTGTTATTTATTTATTTATCTTATGTTATTTATTGATTATAATTTTTGGTTTTTTTGAACAGGGTCTCCCTTAGCCCCAGCTGTCCTGGAAGAACTCGCTCTGTAGACCAACTGGCCTTGGAAACTCACAAGGATCTCCCTGCCTTCTGCTCCCAAGTGCTAGGATTAAAGTGTGCACCACCACGCCTGAGTTGATTTTATTTTTTTAAAGCTTCCAAGGTTATTATATGATCTCACAGAATTATAAAGGTTTATTTGTGTAGACTTACTAGGTTATACCATTAGTTATACTCTAATCACTATAGGAACCTACACAGAACATTTTAGCAAGTGAGTTAAATCCACTGAAGTTTAGATTATTTGAGGTATAAAGTATGGATAACATATCCCTGAATTATTTTTTATTATTCCTTGTGATGGTGATGTTATGCTTAGAATGTTTCTGTCTGCATGTTAGGTCTGTGCACCTGTCGTGCAAGTGCCCTCAGAAGGTCAGACAGAAGAGGTGTCAGATTCCCCTGGAGCTTTTGGAGTTAAAGACCGTCTCAGCCGGCGGTACAAAAGTCCCGTGTGGTGCTGGAGAAACCAAACCCTGGTCCTCTGCAAGAACAGTCAGGGCTCTCAACCGCTAGGCGTGCCATTCTCTTCCAGCTATATATTTAATTTTTATATGAGGAAAATTTTTGTCTGATGATATTAAGCATGGCAAAACACAGCCAGATAATAATAGCTGCATTTCTCTCCAAAGTATTATCTCTGTAATGGACTATAACCTATAACTGATAAACTAATGGAAAATATTTGATACTCAAAATTCTTACCATCAGCATACAAGTATGCTATATTTTTTACATACTAATTTAAAGGAAGAGTGTTAGACATAAGAGAAACATAGATTAAAAGGCAAAGAGGTTTTACATCAAATACTTGCCTGTCTCCAATTTCTGTACACTTTACTGATGGTTTTTGTCTAACTGCAGCCTAAGCAAAATCTCAAGAAATTTAAAACTAATAGGAATAGAATTAATTTGTTGTCTTTCCCTTGGCTATAACTTTAATTGTCTATGGGAAGATTGTGAAGACCACTAATACAGTTCTATGTATGTAAACTGAATTTCCTGTATGTTATTCACAATAAATGGAGAAATCCTAGACCTGTAACCCAGCCTTTCTTCTCTAAATCCTATATGTTTTCTTAGAAGTTAGATGATGGAACTAAAATGTTCAAAACATCCTCCTCATATGTATAAAATTCATTTCCTCCATGTGCGGTTCTGTTGCATTGAAAACACCACATATTTATTGTTCAGTACTATTATTTTATAAAATTGGCTTTGAAGAAAAAAAAAATGTCTGTCTGAGGCCAAGCATGTGTGGTGCATTAACCTTATCCGCATCAGGAGGCAGGACCAAGGGTTAGTCTGCAGTAAATCGTGAGTTCTATTGTCAACCAGAATACAGGGAGTCCTGGTCTCAAATAGCCAAAGGAGAAAAAAAACATGTTTCTATGATTTTAAAGGATTTATCCTTACTGCAGTCATTACCTTTCTTATTTTTAATTCCAATTTATATTTTTAGCTACACTATTCATGGAAAAATAGAGAATTGACAGAAAATACACCATTACAGGAAATACATCTGCACTTACCACACAAATGAACAGATTGTCGATGAAGCTGTGTCAATTCTTTCTCTGCCCAATTAAAATAAATTAAGATAAAACAGTAATGTTCCCTCATTTGTGGATGCTAACACTAAACCCCCAGTTGAAGGAATAAGTCCTCACTGAATAATATTATGGTTGTATATTTTTGTTTATCTTTGAAAGCAATATGTGTTCTAATTTTAATCTCTTAAAATGGGCTCTAGAATCAACCTACCACTATTTCAGATGCGGGTAATTACTGTATTATGGGTGGAAAAAAGGTTATGTATTCAATAGAGTAATATATATTTAAAGAGGAAAAATGTGAATTCCTAAACATTTCATATCTCAAACTCCAAATTCAGCTGGCTAGGTACATCAACCATTAACCTGAGAAAATAGTCTGAGGTAGTTTTCATCCTATGAAGTACAAAAATGATACATTTCTTGAACTGTGGCTCTTGGCAGAATTTGTCAAACAACTTCTGCCCTGGGGAAGGGATCTGAAGACACCCCACCCCACCCCCGTGTGGTATGAGATAGATAGGAGTATATCTATTCCACAGCTTTCCACTGTGGATCTCTACTTTTTTTTTTTTAATTATTTATTTATTTATTTATTTGAATGTATTGTCTTCATGTAGTTTGTGCACTCGTGCCATGCAGTGCCTCGGAGGTCAGAAGAGGGTGTCGGAGTCCCCTGGAACTGGAGTTCTCCTGGAATTGGAGTTACAGACGGTTCTCAGCTGCCATGTGGGTGCTGGGGATCGAACCCGGGACCTCTGCAAGAGCGGTCAGCACTCTTAACCGCTAGGCCATCTCTCCAGCCTGGATCTCTACTTTTTGATACAGAATCATCTCCCCAAATCTGGATGTTCCCTAAATAAGACTACTGATTTTGCATTCCTGTAAAGGAAGCATTGTCTTGGTGTCCAGAAGAGCAATGGACAATCATTGTTGGGGAAATTATATACAAAGGGAGAAGAAGCCAATAGGCAGGATTTCCTGTGGTAGGGGACATTGGTTGATAAGCGGACCCCAGAGCCTAACCTGTGGGAAGCCAGAGTGTTGACAACCCCTAAAACACAGGCTGTGGAAAGCCAAACTACTGGTGCTTCTCGCTGCCTTAATCGTGGTGAAATGAGGCTGCAGATAACCTAGCCAGTGGTCATGGAAGGTCTTGGTTGCACCCATGTATGGAGTGACCCCTGTTGGTGGTCATGGAAAGTCTTGGTCGCACCCATGTGTGGAGTGACCCCTATTGGTTCACCCTGCACCTCCCTCCCCAGGGAACAGAGAACCCCCTGACACCAGCCAAATGCTCAGTATCATGGCCCCACTTTTAGATACCCATCCGGCATTTCCTGCTCTCCTGACAGAGGAGAGCAGTCTAGTGCATCAGTTGCAAAGATTTCCTTTCTAGGTTGTACTTTTAGTACTACAACGCCTGGTAGAGTCTCTGTAAGTATTCCTAGGAAGAAGATGCTGGAATGTGGCTGTCCATAAAGAGTGAGCTGTCCATCCAATCCTGTCAGTTAAAGTATCAGTAGACCATGCCTCAAAAAGACCAAAAAAAAAAAAGGTAGAAGTAGATGCACTCGGGAGGCAGAGACAGGCCGATCTCTGTGAGTTCAAGGCCCACCTGGTCAACAGAGTGAGCTCCAGGCCAGCTGGGACTAAAGGCAGACCCTGTCTCAAAAAGACCAAAAAAGCCGGGCGTGGTGGCACACGCCTTTAATCCTAGCACTTGGGAGGCAGAGGCAGGCAGATCTTTGTGAGTTCAAGGCCAGTCTGGTCTACAGAGCGAGTTCCAGGACAGCTGGGGCTACAGGGAGACCCTGTTTCAAAAAGACCAAAAATAATAAATAAATAAATAAATAAATAAATAAATAAATAAATAAATAATCTTTTTATTACTCCAGGAAATAATATTATCTATCAGTATTGAAATTAGTGTCATATAGAAGTACATACTATTACAATTATTTAAATTAAAACAATTATTTTAAAATATTGTTACGGTAAAAGTCAAGTTCTTGTCTATTCATCTGAATATTAATCTTACTGTCTAGTTGTGTCCTAAGGGGTCTGTCCTAATTTAGTGTTCAGGAAAGTTCTCAGCTGGTTTAATCCATTTAATTCACAGTAAGAAGTCTTATAATTAAAGAATTGTTATCATCTTATGGAAGCTCTTTTCATTGCATAATACAATTTTTAAAAGCCATGTGAGATCTAGTCCAAAGTAATTATTATTATTTAATAACATATTGGTAATTAGAATGTCATAAAACGTGGGTTAGATTTTATAATACGTGCGCTCTCAGAAATGTTTTTCTCTGCGATTTTAATTAGACCACAGTATAGGATATTCTTGCTCCCTAATTATTGAACTTTTAAACTCCTGATCCTTGACCTAATGTAAATGAAATGAAAAGATAATAAGTTAAGACCTTGCACAATGTTACAGCCACTGCAGAAGTGAAAGAAGTTTCCATTTACTGAATGACCCTGATGGCTCGGTTCTTTGCAAGGTTATCTTTACTTTTGATGCAAAGAATGATTTTTATCTTCCTATGATAGAAAAATGGAGGCTGTTATTTTCTCTCTCAAGAAAATTAATAAGTAGCTCAATATTTTCAGAAGCCCATTCTGCCTGTTTTTATTTTCATCTTGTACTATTTCTGTTCTCCTATACAGTTTCAGCAACAAAAAGTGGTACTTCAGAAACAAATGCTTGGATTTCCAGAGGTCTTATGGGTTTGAAAAAACTGGAAGGACAACACAGGTTCTAAAAACTTAACAATGGAATACTAATCAATTACTGACTTCTCCTATCCTTAATTCTCCATGTTGACTGACGCCTAAATGTACATGGGCATGCTAAACTTTTCAGACATTTATGAATAAACTAAGAGATATCTATCTATATCTCTATATCTCTATCTATCTGTCTATCTTAACATAAAACTCTGAGTTATATACTTTCATATCAAATAGAGGTCAGCATTACTGGTTGGAAACATGTTCCTCTGTCCTGAGGTCATCTTGAAATTCTTACTCCAAACAGTGTCAGTTAGTACACCTGGTTGACAGCCTCTCTCTGTGTGTCACCTGTCACATAGCTTCTGACAGACTTTTCTCTCTGCAAACTTCCAGAGATAAAAAATAAGGTAGCCTTCCTTTTTATCTACCTTGTTTATCTGCCCACAATTTCCCTTGCCTAAACTATTTCAGTCTGCCTTCCATAAGTTTAAGTATTTTATCTATTAATTTTCATTTTATGTGTATTAGTGTATTTCCTGCATGTGTCCAAGTGTACCTGTTTCATGCAATGCACTGCAGAATCAGAAAAGGGTGTTAGAGTCTCCTGGAACAGAAGAAATGGATGGTTGTTAGCCTCCATGTGGGTGCTTTGAATCAAATCTGGGTCCTCTGCAAAAGCAGCTAGTGCTCCCAACTGCTGAGCCATCTCTCCAGGCACCTGGTTTCAATATTTTTAAGAATAGTTAAATATTGGAAAATTTCTTCTCTTTGAAAGCTGCCTTATGAAAATAAGGCAACTTTTAAACCTACAATATTTCTACTAAAGTGCTATTTTTGAATATCAAAACATTTATTTCTCTTTGTGTTTTTCTATAATATCCCAAATCCACTTCCATTCCTTATGCCTCTACAAAGACATATGTATACTTTGGAGTAAGAATAGAGTTAAATATATGGATATGTGAAATCATGTTACATAAATAGTATTTCTGAATATGACATTTTGTTAATTAATGTGTAATTTTATGGTGTTGACACCATGATATCATTTTTTTCTTTCCTCTTTGTATTAGTCACTTTTCTGTTGCTGTGATAAAACATCATGACCAAGGAACTTATAAAAGGAAGAATTTATTTGAGTTTATGATTGACGGTTCCAGGGAATTAGAGTCCATTGTGGCGGGAGGCATGGCAGCTGGAGACTGGAGCAGCAAGCCGAGGGTCACATCTCACAAAGGGCACAGGAAGCCAAGAGAGAGAGACTATAGACCACGAGGCTTCTTAAAACTTACTAAGCCTGCCCCCAATAACGCACTTCCTCCAGCATGGCCACACCTTCTAAGACCTCCAAAAACAGCGCCGCCAACTGGAGACAAACGTCTGAATACCTAGAGCCTATGGGGGACACTCATTCAAACCACCACACTCTTCTTTCCCTTTTATTCAAGAATACATGCACTATTGAGGGTTAACATGAGCCATTCAGGCATATTGAATTTACTAATCCAAATCAAATGTGTCATGGCTTTATGAACTTCTATTCATAATTCTTCTGTTTCATTGTTTCATACCCAGTTGGTAAAGTTTTGATGTTTATTTATTTATTCAATCATTCTATGTATTTTTAGGAACTTCAAATGAGTAGATTTTAGAGAAATGGGAAAAGCAAATCATGAATAATGACTGGATTAAAGATGCACCAGTTTATTAAAGATGGCAGAGTTGAAAAGTCTCTCACTTTGGACTTGGATCATTTCACTGTTTCCATTTGTCACCTGCAAAATTTAAGAAAGGGGGAAAAAGACCTCTTTCCCCACATTCATCTGTAAAAAATTTTAATGCTAGAATTCAATTAAAGACAATCTTGCCTCTTCAAACTCTGAGATCAAAGCACTGAGAGCAGGTGTTTAAGGCTCCTCATCATTCTTTTGAAGTCTCTGGGAAAGGACATCTGGTTGGTTTGATAGGCATTTATTCATACACATTTGTTAGATGAGAGAATGAGACAGGTGTGGGTCTGAGGCTCTAAGCACATTCATGGTTAAGGGTTTAATTTCCCACTATCCATAATACCACTCTTTCATGGAAAGTGATGATGTAAGAAGCATACTTCCTTAGAGGATCTATTTTGAAGGGAAAAAAATAATGTTTGTCTCCAGGATGGAGTCACAAAGCTACTAAAATGCCCCAATCATTATGGAAAATGCTAATTCTGCTTTAGCATGCAAGTTGCTTTCCTATTCTCATTACGCATCTGGTGCCCAACTAGTCAATGATTCTCAAACATTTTTGCTCCTCGGGATGTTGCTTCAAGAGTCAGGAACAGTTTCTTTTTTAAATTTTATTTATTTATTTTATGTGTATGAATGTACTGTCTGCATGTAGGTTTGTGCAACCCTGTCTTGCAATGCTGTGGAGGTCAGAAGAGGGCGTCGAATTCCCCTGGAACTGGAGTTCTCCTGGAATCAGAGTTACGGATGGTTCTCATCCGCCATGTAGGTGCTGGGGATCGAACTCTGGTCATCTGCAAGAGCTGTTGGCGCTGTTAACCACTAGACCATCTCTCCAGCCCCAGGAACAGTTTCTTATGGTCAGAGATGCTTATTTCTAATCTAGAAAGAATCTAGAAATCAAAATTTTAAGCATCTTTGAACATGTTGGTCTTAGGATAACAATCTGAGAAATCCAATTTTCTATTAATTGATTGCTTCAATACTTAGAATGAAAATCATAGAGGATGGCTATCAATAGCAAAGAGGAAGTTCTCAGAGGCACTACATGCATATAAACAGAGCATGGAAAAAATAGAGGGAATTTTATTTTCCGGAAAATAAGGAGTCCCTACTAAATGAACCCTTCAGTCATACAACTTCGCACACCTTTGAATGTGTGAGTGCAATGCACCCAACTGAGTCCACCTAAAATTCATGTGGTGAAAATGTAATTCCCACTGTGACTGTGAAGGGAAGAGGGTAATTAGGGCTAAGAGAGTCATAGTGTGACGTCTTGATGAGGTAGAATCTCTTTTCTCTCTGTGTGCTTTCATAGGAAGACAGAACAAGTTGACAGCTGTCTGAAGCCCAGAAAGAAAGTCTTCCCCGGAAACCAACCACCTGAGTACTCTGACCTTGGACTTCTAGCTCCAGAATTAAGTAAAACAGAAGTTCTACTTTAAGCCACCCAAATTATTGTATTTACTTATGGCAACTAGAACTGACTTGCAGAGTGCATAAAGACATTTTGTTCTTGTTGTATCCTAAGAACGTATAATGGAATGTTATAGGAATGTACATTTAAGCAAATTCTTTTTTTGTGTGTGGTATTTTTGAGACAGGGTCTCCCTTTTAGTCCCAGCTGGCTTGGAGCTTACTCTGTAGACCAGGCTGGCCTTGAACTCACAGAGATCCTCCTGCCTCTGCCTCCCAATTGCTGGGATTAAAGATATGTCCCACCATGCCCGGCTGCAAATTCTTAATATATGATCAATAGATATTTGATGAATAAATGAAATACATGAATGAGGTCATCTTCTGAATAAAGCTCAGCAGGCATGTGCTACATTGACCCACAGTCATGTATATCCCTAGATAAGTAGAACAAGGCACAGCACAAAATAGATCTGTTTAAAACATGAGATATAAAAAATTTGTGACTAGATGTGCTGTATAGCTTCAGCTGTCAACACACCAGGGAAGAAGCTCCTGCCTCTAGGTTCCTATGTTCGTTTCTAATTTGGCTTTCCTTAATAGATGGACCATAAGTTGCAAGCTAAATAAACCATTTCTTCCGAAAGATTTTTTTTTCTTTTTTTGGTCTTTTCGAGATAGGGTCTCCCTGTAGCCCATGCAGTCCTGGAACTCACTCTGTAGACCAGGCTGGCCTTGAACTTACAAAGATCCACCTGCCTCTGCCTCCCAAGTGCTAGGATTAAAGGCGTGTGCCACAACGCCCAAAAGTTGTTTTTGATCACAGTCTTTTATCACAGGAACAGAATCCAACAGGACAATGATTGTTCAGTTATTGAGCATGAACTTTGTATTATGTTGCAATCTCAAATGTTGGGCAGCCCTAGAAAGTTTTCAACATTATGAGTTATCTTACAACTGTATCATATTATTGCTTACAGTTTACAGCTTATAAACATTCCCTGTGAAGAAACTGCTAGCAAAATATGAGAACTTTTGAAATATTTATATAGGCTTTATCTAAAAAGGGACGTAAGCCTAAGCAGTCTTTGAAACTCTCCACTTCTGATATTCTTGTGTGTGTGTCTGTGTCTGTGTGTGTATAAATAATTCAGGTTGTCAACCTTACATTTTTGGCAGCATAAAATATTGCGTCGCTCAATGCAATGTACCATTCTGATAATGATGAGGGTTTGATTTTGAAGAGGTTCTGACAAAGTACATGGAGGACACTTTGGGCCAAAAGTTACTAAATTAGTAAGTTTAAGTGGCTTTAAAAAACACTCATCCAAAAACTAACTGCCTTTAATGTGTAATAATTTCACAAGTTAATAACTGGCAAGATTTGAAAAATACTTCAAGACATGTAATTTGCTTTAAGAATGAGGAAAGGAAAAGTGGAGTGGAATGGCATGGTGAGGCATTAAAGCCAGGACAGCCATGTTGGGAATACAGAGGCGCTCTTTGGGTTTCTGGCCATAGTCAGGAGATGAGAGCTATATGAGGAAGACAAGGAAACCTTAGACTTCGACTGGCGTTTCCATTTATCCATGGAGTAAACTGGGAAGCCAATGCTGGGCAATTCTGGCCAGAAGATGAAAGCATTGATTGTCTATCAATTTGATTTGTACCATCTATTGTTTTACTCATTTAAAGACATTTCTTTACTATTGGTTATTAAATGGAATGGAGATACTGCAATATCATGAACATAGTTGTAGTGAGGCATTTGTGAAATAGTTCATAAACACTTTAAATAATGTACGCACCTCATTTGAAAAGAATGAAGCAGATGAAAGGATGGAAAGGAAAAGAAAGATAATCCTTTAAGTTGGTTTTGAGAGGGAAGTTATCAGAAAAAGACCTATTGAGTAAAGTCTGAATAAATTAAAGGACCAGATAGATGTCTCCTGGAAGAACTTTCCAGAAAGAGAATGGTAGATGAAAAAAATTATATATATATATATATATATATATATAATTAAATAATAAAGGCCTTCTAGAAAGTGAAAAAAAGGAATATAAGAAAACAGTGTAGCAGGAAAAGCACAATCCCTGGGGGAAGGATATAAAAAAAGAATATGGGCGGAGACATGGCTAGCGGTTTAAGAGCACACTGCCTTTGCAGAGGACCCGGTTCGGATCCCCAGTACCCACATGGCGGCTGAGAACCGTCTGTAACTCAATTCCAGGAGAACTCCAGTTCCAGGGGAATCCGACTCCCTCTTCTGACCTCTGCAGCATTGCACACCAGGTGCACAACCTACAAGCAGTCAGTACATTCATGCACAAAAAATAATAAAATATAAATAAATATTTAAAAAAAAATAAAGAATATGAATTTTTTATGTGTTGTCTTTAATTTTAAGAGAGAAGATAATTTTATATTTTCAATAAGCTCTTTGGCAATTCCCCTCCTAAGTATAAGCTGTGTTTATTCCTAACCCTCTAAATAGTTAATTCCTCTTATTCATATTCTAGTCTTGTCAGTTAAATACATCACTACTTTCCATATTTGTTTATATATCTCAAAGAAAATGATCAGTATACTTGCCCTCAAGTGTTCTAACTTTAGATCTCTAAAGACCTTGGACAGCTATATAATCTTTTTTTTTTTAATTTTATTTATTTCTGTATGTGTATGAATGTACTGTCTGCATGCAGGTTTGTGCACCTGTGTTGTGCAATGCTGCGGTCAGAAGAGGGTATCAGATTCCCCTGGAACTGGAGTTCTCCTGGAACTGGAGTTTCAGACGGTTCTCGGCCGCCATGTGGGTGCTGGGGATCGAACCCGGGTCCTCTGTAAGAGCGGTTGGCGCTCTTAACTATTAGGCCATCTCTCCAGCCCCATGGTCTCTTTTTAAAGTATTTTCTTTACTTATAAATTGATATTAATTTATTGTATTTTTCAAAATTAAGTTCAATTTAATATATATATATACATATTTTTTTTTAATGTACCTGAGTCATTTGTTCTCATGTGTGTAAGTGCAGGTATGTCATGCAATACCTGCAAAGGCCACAAGAAGGTATTGGATCTCCTGGAAACGGAGTTATGGACAGTTGCAAGCTACCATGTGGGTGCTAGGAACTAAACCCAGTTAGTCTTGAAGTGCAGCCAGTGTTCTTAACTGCTGAGCCATCTCTCCAGTCTCTGAGTATTTTGATCAGAGTTGTCTAAGGATTTGATAGTGATAGTGTATGTAAAATATTTAGTATGTCATCAGTCATGGAATAAATACTAAAATAGTGTCCTAATGCTATTCTATAATTATTTAGTGATCCCACAGATTACCTAACATCATCACAAAGTATTGTCACGTCATCTCAATGTAGATGTTTCCCTGGGTGCTACCTTTACTTTTGCTAGACCAACTTCTGAATATCACGCTAAACTTTATTTTTAAAATGGAGACATATTTTATTTCCTTTGTTCTAATGCTTCAATAGCTATATAATAAATTGCAGTAAAATTCAAACTCATTACATTAGCCTAAAATATATTGATTGATCTCACGCATGCACACACACATGAAAACACAGACACTCACTCACATTCCCATACATCCGCACTCACACACATTCAAAAACACAAGCAAGTGCCCAGGTACACATAATCATAAGCACATGTGTGCACCCACATGCACATACACACACACTCAAACACACATACTCACACATGTACACAAATATGCACAAATATACATGCTCACACAGACTCACACACATCACACATGCTTAAGCACACATTAAAGCTCACACACACACACTGATGCACAAAAATTTGTACAGACACAAAGGTGCACACACATTCAAACATGCACAAACACATACATGTATACACATGTGCAAACTAACACACAAACACACAGACAGTAGTACAAACACACACCTGAACAAACACACTTGTTCACACTTACCTACACTGACGCATCCCTTACAGACACATCCTCACATAACATATCCACACTTACACAATAACACTAAAAATTTCACACAGACATGTGCACACCCACAAACACATACATGCACATACACTCACACATTCATGTGCATGCACAGACACAAATACACCACCCCATGTACACTCACACACAAACATTCTCAAACAGTAACATTCATGCAAAGATACACACACTCCCCCAAAAGCACATACACTCTCACACTCACACTCACACTCACACTCACACAGGCATTCACTCCTTCATGCATTCTCACCCTACAAAGATATGCACACATAAAAAATCATGTGGACTCAAACACACTCCACACATACACCCATACACATACTCACAGACACCTGCACACTAACATGCACACTAACTCACACACTCAGAAAAACACACACCCATGCACACACACACAGTCTCACACACAGAGAAACACACAATCACATGCACACATACCTGTGCAGGTGCACCACATACACACACGTTCACACACATGCATACACATTCACATATACACACCTACAAATACACACACTCAAAGACACTCCCCCACACACACATATAGACACACACAGGAAACAGACACTCTGAGACCCCCGCACTCATGCACACAAACATATGCGCATACACACATTCACACACACACACCTATAAACTCACACATATGTGCACTCATTCACACACATCCACACACATGCACAATCATGCATACATACAGAATCATTCTAATTTGCTTGAGAAAGGAAAAGAAGAAAACACAAATAGGAAGGGAAAGGAGAAAGAAAAACAAATTTCTCAATATAAATACTACTGGAGGGCTGGACAGATGGCTTGATTGTTAGAATTCTTACTGTACAAGCATCAGGGCAAAAGTTCATATCTCCAGTACCCACATAAAAGCAAACATGTGCCTATAACCCTAATATGTGGATAGAGACAGGAAGGAGCATGGGGCTTATTAAGCATCTAGTCTTACTGAGTTAGAAAGCTCCAAATCCAATGAGAGACCTTCTCTCAAATAATAGAGACTGATAGAAGAACAATACCATCCATCAACCTGTGGCCTCCACATGCACTGGCATACATGTTCATCGACATAGAGATATGCACATAAACATGTGTACATACATAAACCTTACACATCCATACACACAGAGATAATGAGAATTTTTTTATATAATTCTATTCTGGAGATATTTTGCCAAGAAGACAAATTATATGTCTACAATAGAATCATGCCTTTGTAACTAGACCACTGATGATTTTTGTGGTTCTGTACAGAGACATCTTGATTTTGGCAGAACAGACAACAACTACTGTCTATGAACACTTCCAATAGTGGATTATTGCATGAATCCTAGATTCATACCTGCACTGCTTTCTCTGATGAAACATTATTTCACTATTATCAGGAAATTTAAGCAGTTTGAATATCAAAGGAGTCACTTTAGTTCATCTTTCCCCTTACTTTATAGCTATCTGTTTCCACCCTAGCAATTACCTATTCTTTATCAGGGCACCATTAGGACAAAAGATGGAAATATGTGTTCATATGCTCAAAAAAGTCCTTAACCATACATATACAAATACAGCCTACTTTTAATTGTAATTAACAATAACACAGCCTTTCACAATCATAACTGATACAGATTTGATAATAAACTTTGTGCTATAGATCCAGAAAACATGCTCCTCTCCCAACTTTTCCATTTATAATGTTTAAAAAGAAACTGCTATATAATAAGCTATTGCATCATGTTTCAAATAATGTCAGTTAATCTTCCAGTGATAATGTAAAGAGGATATTATTATTATTTCTCTATCAAATGTAGGAAACAACCAAGACTCTGAGATATAAACAGGCATGGCCAAAGTAACAATTAGAAGGGATAACAGTCTAAGATGTCTTTTGTAGCTTGAATGTGGAATGTCCCAGATATATTTAAACACTTGATTTTCACCTGGTGGTGCTATTTTGGAAAGTCTTGGCTTTTTTAGAGATTAGAAATACCAAAACTCAATGTTAATTGTTCACTTAGCTCCTGCCTGTATCTGTGGTGAAGCAAATTAACTCCAGTGCACTTTATTTATATGTAGACATTTATATTTATATGTACACATTCCTATACATTTATTTGAATCCTTAGCTTATTACAATGCAAAAAATAAGCTATTCTATGTTTAAACATAAAAAAGAAATTAATTAGAGGAAGTGTGTGACTGGGGCTGTGTAATAACCTTTTCCAGTCCAGCCAGAAGGGTTCAGGTCATGGCTGAGAAGTGGGAGTGAGAGACATGGAGTCAACACACAGACACTGGGAGTCAGGGGAAAGCAAGCAGATAGCAAGCTGCTGCAGACTTGTTTATTTAGGAGAAGGTAGGGGAGTATATGTGGCCATGGATTAAAGGCATGTGCCACCACACCTAGAGTGAGTTTAATCCCAAGGACTGGGATTAAAGGCATGTGCCACCACTGCTGGTCTGGAACTCACTCTGCAGGCCAGATTGGCCCTGAGCTCACAGAGATCTGCCTGCCTTCCCAGTGCTAGGATTAAAGATGTGTGAAGAGACTAAGTCTGTTTAGCAGGTGAGGTGGTAAGCATTCGACATTTGCACCTTTTTTTTTTCAAAAGAGAACAACAGAGCGGGAGCCTGAGAGCATAGCTCAGACATTGTTGGCCCCACCTCTAGCATTGCAACACTTGACTGTGCCTGTCTTAGGTTTTCCTGGTCATCAGCATCTTACCTGTCATTCACTAACCAGCCACCAGGGAAGAGGCTAAGAACAGTTTGTCTGGGTGGGAGTAAAGGCATGGGGGTTTACCCCCGTGAGTTATGAATGGCAGAGAGCCAAATGCAAACTATGTCATTGGGAGATGCTTGAGGAGAGCCTCTGTTAACAACAGCAGTCAGGAGCTGGGCCTTAGTCTTAGTCACTTGTTACTGGCCACAGGCAAGGTGGAGCAGGGACCTGCTGAGAAGACAGAGGAGGGCCAAAAGGCCGAGGAGGCTCCAAGTGACAAAGGTTGAGGAGTTGAAGATGGCTCGCAGCTTGGACCAGACCTCTGTAACAAAGTAGATGTTGAAGGACAGGACCTCTGGCCTGGTAGATTTGAGGGAGACAATGTGGGAACAGAGGGTGAGTGTATGGTTGATGAATTGTTGGGACCAGGGCCCCTTGATAAGTTTATGCAGTTCCCTAGGGCGACTAGAAATATTGTGGACCTGGAAGGGGGTCAAGCATAAGGAGAACCTTGGGTCAAAACTCATGTGGACCATTGTATGTAGAGTCTGGATCTCTATACTATGTGAACTGCTGTTGTAGATTAAGGCTTCTGGACTGCAGCAGCTTGTCCAGGAAGATAGAATCTAGCTTTTTGAAGAAAATTATCTGGTGAGATCAAAGGAAATATCAAAAACAACTCTTTCAAGAAACAAAACAATAGATATTTAAAGATATTTTAGGGTACCTGGGTTATGCCATTAAAATATTTATATTTCTGATCAGGCATGCATGAATAAAATATCACTAAGTACGAGGGCTTATGGCACTTTCACTGTCCAAATAGGTTCCTACTCATAAGCTGAATTGAGGTTCCACAGTTTTAGAAAGACTCACATATCCAAAATATCAGGAGCTTGGGGTGCTCAAACATCTTAAAGTTATCACAATAATTTTATATAATGCCTTCATTCAATGGAGGCTAAAAGCCTGGAGTGAAATACAGTTTTCATGAATTCGATTCACTCAGTTCTCTGAGACCAACTCTTCCACAAACACAAACATACAGCATGCAGGAGGAACTATCTGCCAGATTAGCAAGGAGGGCACAGATCCAGGGAGGTCCTTTGCCTCCCAGACATGGGCTATCCTAGAGATCAGCTCCTATAATACACCCCCAGTAGCCATACGAACCTTGACTTCTCCAGGTGCCAGACCCCAAAATGGGTCCCTAGCAGAGAATGAAGAGTCGCCATGTGGAGATTCTAAGGAGCTCAGGAATTCCTCAAACTCCTAAGACCTCCACCCAAGTCAGACCAAGAGGAGACTTTTTCTTTTATTCTGTATCTTATTTTTCTTCTTTTTTCAGAGAAATTGATAGTTAATTTTGTTACACACACAAACACACACACACACATATGTGACTAGGAGACTAACTGTTGATACAACAGGAGACTAACTGCTGATATAATTTTACTAGCTAGCAAAAGGCAGTGTTTCTCTGATCCTTTGAGATAAAGTCTCCTTGGAGCAGCTGGGTGGAAACTCCCCAAGCAGACCAGACGGGCTTACCTTGGGCTCACAAAGAGCTGCCTGCCTCTGCCTCCCAAGGATTAGGATTAAAGCTACCACCATACCAAGTCCAAGAGGCAGCCACCAGCACTGAAGGCAAGTTAGTATGTTAAATCAGTGATAAACCCACCCAGAGAATCTGGCCCACAGAGGTCTCACAAAAAAAAAAAAAAACCACAAAGTAGATTGAACATGAACATTCAGAGCAAAAATACTTCCAAAACAAGCAAGTTACCTTACATGATTCTTTTGAAAGCAAACACAAACCAAAATGTCATGTAAAAAATGGGATCCTTAACAGTCAACTCAGAGGCTGACTCCTATAAACATTTACCACCTGTTGTGAAGTGTTTAAATTTAGAGATGTCTACAGTATCCACATTTTTGGCCTTTAAATGCATTTTTCCATATTTTAAAGTATGCACATGCATATCTAGTCTGGCATGCCAAAACAAATGACTCTGTGCACATAAAAGATAGAAACTTGAAGTAGCAACTTTGTTTGACAGAACCAACATGAGACAATTACAATGACTGACAAACACACTCAAAAACTTAGACTGAGAGGACACTAGACACACTTTACACACAAAAACTTAGATGCATAGAGAACACGACTACATGAATCATAGACACATGGAAGGACAGTCACCATAAACACAAAGCATGAAAAGGGTGTGTCTCCTACTTATTGAACATTTTTGAGGGCACCCGCAGCGGCTTCCTGGAGGATCCTGGAAAGATACAAGCAAAGCTTTGACCTTGTATTAATAGGGGGTTGGGGCCCTTCCATTGTGAGGACAAAGGTCCCTCCATCTGATGAGAGGGAGGGGGTTTTCCTTCTTACTATCAGGGCTGAGGGCTGCCCAGCTTGAAGTTTAAAGACTGTTGGATGTAACGGGAGCCAACTTGCAATCTTTGGCACAATGGAGCCTTTTTTTTTTTTTTTTTTTTTTTTTTTTTTTTTTTGTATTTGATATGCACTTTATTTTTTTTCTTTCTTTTTTTTTTTTTCTAATTAAATTAGTTTTTATTGATACTTTGTGCATTTCATACATTTTTTCCAATTCAGTTCAGGCTTTATTCCCTTTCCCTCCCCCCCCCCACCCCCCCATCCAAGATCATGCATTCTGCCATAACTGTCCTGCATCTTTCTCTCAGTTGTTTTTTTTTCATTTTTAGCTATAAGTGATAATCCATGAGTACAAGCATCCTTCATGCAAAACCTATCTGCAGGCTGTTGTGCCCAAACACCTACAGCCCCACCATCCAGTGGGGGGTGACAGGTTGTTTGTTCAATCAAGTTGATCAAATGAGTGTCCAGACTACATTGCTGTAGTTTCACCATTCACCCCAATCGCAGCCCTTACATTCTACCACGCCCCCTCTTCCGCAGGTTGTTCCCTAGGCTTAGAAAAGGGGCACAGGTGGATGAGAGGTAAAACAGTCCACTCTCTCTGGAGCTGTTGGCTTGGACTCTGGTCAATTCTGGCTGTTTCCTTTCATGGGCTGACAGTTTGTCCAGGAATAACCTTTCGATCCTACTAATGAAGAACAAGCAATTAGATATATAGGTATTTAAGCAGCACTAATAGTTATGGTAGGTTACTTTGGGGCAGGGAGTCTTGGGTTTAGTGAAGGGATTTGGGCAAGATAGCCTAAAGTGACCCTTCTTGCCACATCCCCAACAGACAGGGAGTTTGGAAGGTTCACGTTTGTGAGGGGAAAAGGACTGTAAAGAGGCAATGAGCACCTCAAAAGGATCTGAGGCAGGGTTAAGGTCATGATGGGCAGCAATGACCCATTTATGGACATCTTCATTACGTACCGATGAAACAGCATTACGAGTGTGAGAATTCATGACTTTCCAGGCTAGCTCTTTGATAGGGAATCTCTAGTGGGGCTGAGAGGTGTACTGCAATCGACAGCCATAGTGACTGTGATGAGAAAATCAGAAATATGTTTGCTTGCATGTTGAATCAAATTGCAGAAGTAAGAGTCAGTCTCTTGTGGAGTGCAGGACTTAAGGCTCTGTAAGGCTATATCTTTAATTTGGTCAAAGTATTGAGGGATACCAATAAGGGATTGGATTGCAGGGTCAGTAAAGTTACCACAACCGGTAAACATGTCTAAGGTTATGGGGATGTTATAGTGTATGTTAGTGCAGGCCTGACCTTCTGCCATGTCATCATACACCACCTTTCATTGAAGGAATGTTGCAGGGTCAAGGACTGCTTTGAGCAAGGGGTACCAATCATAATGTGTTTGAAGGTTAATGGCCCATTGGCCAAGAACCTATTTGAAATAAGGGGAATAAGGGCCAGGTTCTTATGCTGCATTACAAATAAAGGATAGGTCAGAAAGGGGGGGTGGGGATCCAGGGCCAAGAGGCAGTGTTGGCACGCACATTAACAGGGAATGCATGCAAGTGTGAGAGTGGATGAAGGAACAGGATCTGAGAGGAATGGGATGGGGGGAGCTGAGGGAAAAGAGAGAATATGGGAGAGAGCTTCCTGGGCCTCTTCTGAAGGTATATTGGCCTAACAGGGACAGCTAAAGGTAGCTTTTGTGAGTCTGGAGCAGGAGGGTAATTCTCCTTATAGGATTGGAAATCAGGTACACAGGGAAAGGCCAGTTTTTCTTCGATGTTTTTCTCGTCCTCTGCCGAGGAGCCTTTAAAAAGGTTTACAGTTATTCTGAGGAGGTTGCCCATGACACCAGGGAAGGGGGTGGGCAGGCAAGTGCCTGGACGGAAACAGGACAAAGAGTGTGTGTGTGTGTGTCAGATCAGCTCTTATGCAGACGTGCTATGTGGCACAGCAAGGCATGAACCTCCCTAACGATGAACAAACGCTTTCAAAAGAATTGAAAGTGAAGGGAGCACATAAAACAAAAAGGGATCTACTCACCACACCCATCAATCACCAGGGGTCGTAGACCACTTGGGGTCTTATCACCAAAACTGTAGAGGGGGTATCTTGCAAACACAGGGGGTTGTTTCACAAACACAGGGTGGGGAGCCAATGTTGGGCACCAGATATTGTACCCTCCCCAAAGACTGGGATTAAAGGCACATGCCACAACTGCTGGTCTGGAACTCACTCCACAGGCCAGGTTGGTCCTGAACCCACAGAGATCTGCCTGCCTCCCAACTGCTAGGAATAAGGGTGTGTTAACAGGGTAAGTCTATTCAGCAGGTGAGGTGGTAACCACTCTACAGGGATGGCCTTGATGTCTTATAGCCTGGCCCCACTTCCTATCTTACTTCTTCCTTAATTGTGATGAGCTGCACACAACCCATGCTCTCTTTGCCTTGACAATCTTTTCTTAATCTGCAAGCCAAAATAAACCTTCATTGTTTTTCAGACAAGGCCTCAGAATGGAGCAAAAGAAATGGGTGGGGAATGGGGCTTGGACTAAGAACAACAAGAGACAGAGTACCATGGGGGGAGGAATAGTTTACCTTGCCTAGGATTTCTAGATATGCTGACTAGACTTCAGCAGATTCATTTGGAGAAAAGGATGTTTAGGTTTGGAACCTTAACTAGATAGGGCCTAGTTTAAATATGTAATTCATGGGTTTTGAAGGAGGGTTAGAGCATGGAGGGGGTACTGGGTTTGAATGGGAACCATTGTGTGAGTTGTACAAATGCCATATGTGTGTGTGTGTGTGTGTGTAACAAAATTAACTATCAATTTCTCTGAAAAAAGAAGAAAAATAAGATACAGAATAAAAGAAAAAGTTGTGATTTTCTAACTACTTAGAGCAGTGCTTGAACACTCTGAGACACAAGGTCTGCTCTGAAGGAAAGAGGCCTCTGGAAGGATAAGTACATTATCTCATTAAAGATAAAATGTGTCCTCCTCTCTCCTTAGCATCCCTTAATGTGAGCAGTTTTCCCTTGGGATAAATTCTTGGCCAGGTAATTGACAAGCCCAACTGTATTAATCCTTAAAAGTGTTACCAGTTTAGGGCCCTGGAAAGGACCACACCAACTTAATTAAATTTTAATTAGCCAAATGTATTCAAGCTGCTTAGCTGACCACAACCTCTGGGCTGGGAATGGAGGCTATAGTGCTAGCTAAAGCAGGAAGAGGGTTCTTAAAGGCAAAGAAAAAAACAAACAACACTATTACTTTCCTTCAGTGGAATTTCCAAGTATGTGAGACAACACCATTGTTTCCTTGTGCAGATAGCTTACAGAAGCCAGAGTAAACAATTAATTATCTCACAACAGTTAAACATTTCTGGGAAGGGGGCCAGAGACCTCTCTAATCAGCACTTCCTGGAATTGTTTACCAGTTTCATGCAGTGCAAGTGTCTAAGATGGCTTCCTTAACAAAACGGAGTCACTTCAGCCATTAAAAAGAAGACTATAGTGTGTAATGTTTTGGGTAAGTTAGAATGTCAGTCTACCCAATGCCAGAGGTAGATTCATGGATTCTATTATTAGATTCTATTATCTTGACCAGTAAAAGGTAGGTGTGCTTTAATGGGGCCTCAAGTAAGCCCAGATACATTTACTATTTCCTATGGTAATTTAATTTCTAAGGAAAGACTTATTTTTCTAGTAGGTTCCCATTCTTGTAGACTTTTAGGCATTGGAAGTCACATGATCAAGGAGAATCAAGTTGATGGAGTAAGACTGTCAAAGGACCAAGTGCCAGCTTATAAAGGCTCTCTCATCCAGTGTATCACCAGGAAAAGTGGTCCAGCATCTTGGTTTAAAAGGATATATCTCAGGGATAAATCCATTGGATGGTTAGGTAACAAGAGTTAAATGATAAATCATTTCATCCCTCTTTTGAACTAGTCTGTCTCCATTTTGGTAAAGAAGAGAGGTAGGAAAGTGAAATGCTGTGAGAAGACTGAAAAAGAAAGGAAAGAAAGAGCTCCAAAGAAGAAAAGCCAGTTTGATCAGTTAAAGCAATGCCATCAGAAGCTTTGTGGAGCATTGTGGTGTTGGACACTGAAGATTTACTGTTCATAAAAACAATGAGAGTACTGAAAAATGTGAAAACCAACTTCTCAGGACTTTGGGGATTAAAAAAGGATTTCTGAGGAGTGTTTAATCATTTGACAATAAATGTCCAATTCTTGGTAAAAACACTGACTTTCATGGAATATTAGCATGCTTTAATGAATGCTTTTTACTCTCTAGCTCCTTAGTGGTTTTAAAATTAACTGCATCAGTACCACAGCAGCTGTTCAAAGTCAGGAACCTAACAGACAGCAGAGCAAAAGGCGTTTGAAACCTCCCAAATGGCATATTTGTATTACTATACTGAAATCCCATTGAGATACTCTATTTCCAGCACTTGTCTGGGAAAACATGGCATCCTTGTCTTGTTCCAATTAGTCAATTTTTCAAGTTTTCCCTTCAGTTTAATCCCTGTGGATTTGCCATACATGCCTCCATTACATTGAAGAGCAGTCTTCCTTTACCTAGTGTGCTGACAGTTTTAAATCATGAAGTGATATGAAATCTTGTCAGTTGCTTTTTCTAGATCTATTGGAAAGATAAAGATTTTGATCTTTTATTATGATAAAGTTACATTTGCCATTCATTCAGCAGCCGGGCCCAGACCAGCTGAGCTGCAGAGACTGTGCCATACCACATCTGGTAGGTGATTGTGGAAAGGAGAAGCTAGGCCCGCCCAGCGCACAGCAGTGGCCTGGCCGAGAACAGCTGAGCTGCAGAGTCTGTGCCACATCTGGTAGGGGATTGTGGGAAGGAGGAGCAGCGGCCATGCCAAGACCAGCTGAGTTTCTTCACAGGCTTGGAAAAAAAGAACCTTAATTTCATTTGGAAAAACAAAAGACCCCAAACAGCCAAAGCAACCCTGAGCGAAAAGAGCAATACAGGGGGGATCTCTATACCAGACTTCAAACTATACTATAGGGCTATAGTCATAAAAACAGCTTGGTACTGGCACAAAAACAGACCAGTTGACCAATGGAATAAAACTGAAGATCCAAACCTGAGCACATACAATTTCAGCCATCTCATATTTGACAAGGGGGCCAAGAAGACACAATGGAGGAAAGACAGCATCTTCAGCAAGTGGTGTTGGCAAAACTGGATCACCACTTGTAGAAGAATGAAATTAAACCCCTACCTCTCGCCCTGTACAAAAGTCAACTCCAGATGGATCAAAGACCTCACCTGAACCCAAACTCTCGAGAGTGATACGAAGAAAAAGTTGGCAGCAGACTACAAGACATAGGGGTAGGAAAGACTTCCTAAATCAGACCACAGCTGCACAAGAAATAAGATTGACATTGACAAATGAGACCTCATTAAACTCAAAAGCTTCTGTACATCAAAAGAAACAATAAAGGAAGTGAAGAGAAACCCACAGGTGGGAGGGGAACCTTCACTGCAGATACATCTGACAAAGCATTGATCTCCCGAAATATAAACTACTCAAAAAACAAGAAGAAGAAAACAAATGAATCACTCCAAAGATGGGAGCAAGAACTGAAGAGAGAGACTTCACAGAGGAGGAATTAGAGATGTCTATGAGAAACATCTTAAAAACATGCAGCAGTACATTCATACACATTACCGCAATAAATAAAATGTAAAAAATTTAAAAAACTTTCAACGTCACTAATATTAGGGAATGCAAATTAAGACCACATTAAATTCATCTCACTCCAATAGAGACTGGCCAGGATCAAGAAAACAAATGATTCCAAGTGCTGGAGAGGTTGGGGGGAAAGAGGAACACTCATCCACTGCTGGTTAATGTAAACTTGTACAGCCACTATGGAAAGCAGTGGTGGAGAGCCCTTGGAAGACTCAAAATGAGCTTGCCATTTGATCCAGTCATAGCACTCCTGGGTATATACCCACAGACTATCTTACTCAGAAAATACATGACAGCTATATTTATTGCAGCTCTGTTTCACAATAGCAAAAAGCTGGACCAACCCAAAGCCCCTCAACTTATGAGTGATAGAGAAAATGTGGTACATGTACACAGTGAAATTCTATGCAGCAGTAAAGAGACAACATCATTAACTTTGTAGGTAAATGGATGGGCTAGAAGTATTATTTTAAGTGAGAGTAACACAGTCCGCAGAAAATAAATGATGAATGGTATCCCTCACTCGCATCATAACCCAGTTGTAAATATTTTTGTGGAGAGGGTGCATATTGAAAGAACAACAACAGAAAGACTGCATCAGAAAACTGACTGAAATGGTGAATCTGGAGGGGTGGGAGGGTTGGAAGAGGGACAGGAGTCAATATTCAATTAATGTATATTTAATTGACATGAGTTCAACAAGTACCCAATTTTGCCCAAACTCTATCTACAAATTACATGGTATTTTAGGACTTAGTAAAAGTAAAAATGTCTATATTAAACAACATTAGTTTAAAGGTTTTTTAACAAAAATGGTAATACATCTAAGTTAATTGGAAATATAAATTGTTGTTCACATTTGTTTTACTTAAAATCTTTATAACAATAACTTTGGGATTAACATATACAAATGTTCTCTATAATTTTTGTGTTATACAGTATCATCTTGTAACATTCTCTTTTACCTGTAGGATAATTTAACGTAAGGAATTAAGTTTGCTTCCCAAATTAACAACATACAGTCACCCAAAGCAGCTTGGGTAAATTTAATGAAATTTACACCTTGATTCCTGCCTATAGGTATGTGCACTACAACTACCTTTTTGAGACTCATGGGTCAAAAAATAAAAACCTAAAATAAAAAAGGGGGGATACAGTTATATATTAAACCTTTTTGTCAAAAATTTGTAATTTAAATATTAAAACTAACTACAGGAAACACATTCCCACAGGTCAAAACATCACCAACTTAACAGCTGAGCAAGAAAAGATACAGCTTGCATTGTGTAGGCTATACCAAGAAATACCAGCAGAGAAGTTGGCCCATCCAAACATTAAAAGAAAGAAAAGCCTCAGACTGCTACAGGCATCAAATATCTCTGTGGATCCTATTTGAAACAACTGTTTATAATGAGTCCTAATATACCTTACCTTCTAGGAGCTGCAAAGTTTTAATATGAGACTTTCTTACCTCCTTTTCATAGAACAAAGAAAAATATGATGGTAATGAAGACATTCTCTAACTGTAAGAGCTGACTGTTATAGAGGTAATCTCTTATAAAACCGGTATAACTGCTTTCTTTAATTGACTAATAGACATAGGAAATGTGAAAAGGATTGTTCTCTATTCAGAACCAAATATAATATTAAAGCCTTTTTAAGCTGTGCATTTAAGCAAAATATATTAATACATAAGAGCTCTGATATCAGCAATGGATTATTCTACCAAGGAAATGTTGTCCAGGGGATCCAAGCCCCCCCAAAAGGTAAAGGTTTCTTGCCTGTAAACTGGGATACCTGCAAGAAGAAGCGGTAACGCCCTGCTGTGGAAGACCTGATGTAAGCACGGGAAAGATGTATTGAGACCACACATGCAAGTGTACAGTTGGTCACTGGAATACCAGAGAGTGTTATCAAAGGCCACTAAACCAATAAAGCAAATACTGGTCTCAAATACTTGAATCAAGCAATACTCTGCCGTCAGCATCAGCTACACCTCACCTGCCTGGAAATACTGTGTAGCTGTGCCAGCCATATGCCTGTATATCCCAAATCTAATTGGCTATTAGCTCTCTCCTTGGAGGAATAACTCATGGCTGATGCCACAAGCTTACATCCTCTAGTGGTTAGGAGATGTTATAAGCCATAGTAAGACCTTGTCATCTTTTACAGAAAAAATGTAATTCATGGATTAGCTTACCATCCAAACATCTGTGTCTATACAAAAGTAGCCTACCATAATAATTAGTAGTTTAAATACCTATATATCTAATTACTTGTGTTTCATTAATAGGATTGAAAGGTTATTCCTGTACAAACTGTCAGCCCATGAAAGGAAACAGCCAGAACTGATCAGAGTCCCAAATGACATCTCCAGAGAAAGTAGAATGTTTTGATTCTCATCCACCTGTGCCCCTTTTCTAAGCCTAGGGAACAATCTATGGAAGAGGGGGTATGGTAGAATGTAAGGGCTGCAGTTGGGGTGAATGGTGAAAATAGAGCAATATAGACTGGACACTTATTTGATCTACTTGAATGTACATACAAGCCCCTCCAGCTGGATAGTGGGAGCCTTGGACCGTGTGGGTTTGGGCACAACTGCTTGCAAATTGGTTTTACAGGAAGGATGCTTGTACTCACAACTTATTACTTATTATTAAAAAAATGCAATAAAAGAAAGTATAAAAAAATCTAACCTCAAAATAAATTACATGCTTGGCAAAATTTCCTGTGGTAGCCCTATACTATAATCTATATAGGTATGCATATATGCATATAGATATATATGTATATTGAATGCTATTTAGCAAAGCACACATATATTCAGTATCATATCTAGAAAATAACATGTAATTTCATATTGAAAAACTGTATGCAGAATTATATAAAACATACACATATATGCATATATGTAAGCTTAATATATAACTGTGTATTTGAGTTTGGAGTAAGTTAATGGCAGTATTCAAATCACACATCTCATAAATTGGGAGAAAAGTTCATTAGGTCAGAAAATGTATGCTACTGCTTCATAAGGGCAAAAGCTACAAATGAGATAAAGCAGGGACTTATGAAGGGTGGCCCATCAGTTTATACTCCCTCCAACATAGAGATATTGAGAGGATTTTAACAGAATATTAAATAGGTCAAAATAAAGTTCATGACCTATAATATAAACATTACCCATAATGCTTGATAATACATTAAAAAATAGAAAACATAAAGGAAGCATTCATAACTAAGATCAGAATACTAAAAATGCTAGAAAATATGTGGAAGAACTATGATCAATTCTTAAAATTTTCCAGAATAGAAAAAAGACATCAATTATTAAATTCAAAATTATCAACACTATTTTTGAAGTTAAAGTCCAAGTGCAAAACTCTAAGCAGTTATGTAGTAAAATGAGAGAAAAAAACAAATGAAGAGAAAAATCTTCAAACAGGGCAGAAGGAAAGATTAGTTAAAAGTTTCACAAAGAGAACACAGAATTCACCCAGCAGTAAAATCTGGAAGACAGTCTAGTAATGCTTCTAGTTCCTCAGAGGGAGGGAAATATAATTCCATATGGAGAAAAAGGATATCTGGGGAATGAACAAAATATAGACACTTGATCAAATGTTGTAAATGTCGTGCAGGCATACTTAAAACTTGATATTTATAGAAAATAAATTTCATTTTTCTTTCTTCTTTCATCCATGCTTTCTCTTTTTGTTGTATCTTTTGTTATATTTTCTGTTTTTTTAAATTAAAATATTTGAAAAATTATACATTAACTTCTCTGATTTCTCCTTATATTCCTAAGTCTTTGTTTTATATCTTCTCAGTTAGGTTTCCTGTGGTTGTATAGGCTTACAACTAATATTTTCTTGAAAATGTAGAATTTTACTTTAAATGTTAACCATTACACCTAATTTTATTTCAGCTTTTATTGACTTGAACCTTAAAAAATCAATTCATCTTCTACATTTATTGGTCCATATTATACAAATATTTCTTTAAATAATTAAATATGTTTAGAGAATATATTATTTTTAAAGGCTGGATTCTAGTTTATTGCATTAACCTACCCTAATTTTTTGAAACATTTTTATTTTGGATATTTAGGTTTTTTTTTTCATTTTTATGTGTATGAGTATACTGTCTGCATGTAGGTGGGTGCACCTGTGTCATGCAATGCTGTGGAGGTCAGAAGAGGGTGTCAGATTCTCCTGGAACTGGATGGAGTTAAAGACTGTTCTTAGCCACCATGTGGGTGCTGGGAATCAAACCCAGGTCCTCTGCAAGAGAACTTGGCACTCTTAACTGCTGAGCCATCTCTCCAGCCCCCGGATATTTAGTTTTATAATATACATATAATATAAATATAGTATTGAACTATTTCATTTTTTCTATCTTAAATTTCTTAGATTAAGTCTCTAAAGTTAGAGATGGTGAGACAGTCTAACTTAGAATAATTTAGTAATTTGTAGGCTTAACTCTTTTTGCATTTACCGATATAACAGAAAATCTTCCATTTAATCACCATATCCACTTGAAATTTATTGCCTTATAATTTAGGATCTACATGATAGAAAATAAGTTATTTGTTTGCTTTCTACTATTGTTGCTTTCTGTGGTGAAGATCTGAACCATGGTTTTGTACATGCGGGGAAAGCATTCAATTTCAACCCTCCAAAGGAGTTATCCCAACATTCATTACATCTTGTTTCATTTCCTCATGACATTGGACACTCTCACTTCTACTGGGATTTGTAATGTCACCTAACTATATTTACCAGCAGCACATCTCACCTGGTGATGTAAAAGAGACTTCTAACAACTTCACTTGGTCCAGATGTGAGCTTTGTTTCCAAGTTGAGACATCTGCTTTTGTAAGGGGCAATGTTTTTTGCTTTTTATAAATTTTTTTTGGTGGTTTTGAGACAGTGTCTCTGTAGATTAGGCTGGCCTTAAACTCACAGAGATCTGCCTGCCTCTGCCTCCAGAGTAGTAGGATTAAAGGCATACTGCCACTAGGCCAGCTGCTTTTTATAATTCTTGCTTTCATTATTAGGAAGCCTGAAATGTAGCTTGTATTTTCTAAAATAAAGCTGATTTTTAGTTGCTGAAGCCTTTCTAGTTCAAGGCATTTGTGAGATAAACTGTAGTTCCCACCCTGGGGTTTCTGAGATATTTTTTTTCCTGCCCTATGAATTATGTCACTGGTACTTAAAGTAGCATGATTAGGATTCTTTTTCTAGAAATCAAAAGATGCTAGAATAATATACATTCTATTTCCAGGCCCTAATCTTTCCTGAGTTGCTCTGAGTAAGCTCCATCTTATCTCCCCTTTTCTATAAAATTCTTTTCTAAATATTCCATACTGTATGATATCATTCATAAGAAATCTTGCAAATTGGGTGGAATTACTTTATGTTGATGGTACAGAATTAATTTCCATTACTTCATAAATGTGTTGCCTTTGAGAAAATCCCATACCCTTTCTGCAGCTTCTCCTTAGAGAAAAGTAAGATGACTTTTCTTTAGTGATTCTGTCCTGTAAGATCTATTCTAATGAGCGAATCTATATAAGATTTATATTTATTAATGATAATGCAGTCAAAGAAGCATTTAATTAGCTCTTGAAAAAATCTAGCTAAATTTTTCTAATGAAGACTCCACTGCCTGTCTTTAGGGTATCAGGAACAGAGATGCAGTATTGAATACAGAGAACATCATATAAATGTAAATGTGCTTTTTATCATCATGATGAATTAAGAAAATCATTTGGATACATATTTTCTCTCTTAATTAGAAGAGGGAATACCTCTTCAATAATTTTTGAAGCAGTGAATATTTCCAATAAGTGTACCCTCCTGGTAACACGGCAATGAGAAATGATGAATACACCCCTGAGGAGATCTAACCTTGTGGCCAAATTGCCTAGGCCAGTTTCTTAAATATTTCTCAAAGTAAGATTTGTGGGCATTGTGAATGACAGTTCCTCTATAAATAAATCATTTAAATCAGTTCAGATTTATTCTAGAGCAAATATGTGGAATTCCGGCCATTCACAAGTATGCCACTTGCCGCACCCCCCCCACACACACACCAACCAAGAGGGTGCAGGAAGTGCATGGCAGAGTATCTTCAATCCTTTTTAGAGTTGATTGAAAATTTGATTTTATAATCAGCAAAGCAGATTTACACTACTTTGCATAAATATGTAGTCCAAAATCTGAGAAGTATGTTTTGGGCCATTTTAGAAATCAGTTGAAGTTCTCTTCTAATCTCAAGCAAAAGTTTGTTTAAAGAATTTTATGATTCTCCTGTCAGTAACTCAAACATAAATTTTAAAATCAAACATTCTAAACCAATACAATCAAAAAATATAGTTCTTTGATATTTACATCCTGAAATTATGGTGGGAAATTATAGAAAGTCTTTGTTTTCCATAACTAAATGTAAAGTTTATAAAAGCAGAAAACTTTGATTGTGGAGTAAAATCTGTGCTATCATAGCATCCAGTTGTCTAGGTGCTGAGACGAGGTACTTCAGGATTTACTTACTGACATTGCCATGATGCAGCCCAAGCAAGGGGTTCCTTAGCACTTTGAATCCAGTCTGTGTTCAATTTTGAGTTAATTTAGACTCATTGTGTGGTCAGAAATCTTTTATTGTTGCCAGATTTTTTTCACAACCCTCACATTCAGTTATATGAACCCAAATTGTGATCCATAGTTGAAGAAGCTGAAATAAAATGAAAGTCCTTTATCGGAATGCTGTATTTATGAAAGAAAAATATAGCATGACTTAATATCTGTGGTATTTTGAATGAGAATGTCCCCCAAAGACTCCAACTCTTTGGACAGTTGGTCCTCCATTTGGACAGTGGTGCTGTTTCCAGAGAGCTGGGGGACCTTTGGGAGCTGTGGCTATGCTGGAGGAAGCACATCACTGGTGGGAAGGTTTTGAGAGTTCCTGAGCCTTGTCATATGTCCAGTTTCTGTCCATTTCCTGTGCCTGTTTGAAGATGGGAGTGCTCAGTTTTCATGTTTGGCCACTTCCTACTGCCATGCCCCCAATGCCATTATGGACTCCCTCTCTGGAACCTTAAACCAAATAAACTCTTCCTTTATAAGTCTTGGTGTTTCATCACAGCAACAGAAAATAAGCTAATGCAATATTTATGAATGAAACCATCTTTTCTTAAATTAGCATATATATGTATATATAAAATTTTTCTGTAACAGTCCTCCCAATACAGAATATGAAATATTTTATGTTACTCCTTTTGAAAGTAAAAAAAATTCTCAAATTCTAAAATAATAAGTCTTTATTTTAATAAGATCATTGTGTATGGAAATGATGTTAGATAATTATTAAGTTTTGATGAATGAGAAATAGGTAAATAATTTATTATATGTAACTTTTTTCTTTTACAAATATACATTAATAATTTATTATATGTTACTTTTTTCTTTTACAAATATTATAGACTCAGACTTCATTAGTCTTTTTCCTCCTAAAAATTAAAGAATTAGTTAATTAAACACAGGCCTATATGCTCCCTCTCATATGTGGCTTTTAGTTTTGAAATTTTTAAATGTGCATGTTTACTTGGAGTGCCTGTGTAGGTCAGGAGTCTGGAAAAGTTACATGAGACACTGGAGAGAGGCTAGCTATTTCCTTTCCTGAGCTCCAATCTTCACATGAAAACTTGGTGGAACACCTGCAGGTAAAGCATATAAAATTGTACACATCATCCTAAAATTCGCCCCTGTAGAATAATTCCAAAGCAAGTCTATGGATCAGGGTCTAGAAGACTGTCACTTATGGATTCTGCTGTTGGCTTCTGTTTCCAATAAGCTGTGATCCTAAGGGTTCCCCAGCCTCTCCAGTTCTCCCCTTGTTCCTGGCTCTTTAGGATATTACATTTTGTTGATTTTCATTTTGCTAGGCTCTTTTACTGTTCTAAATGGAACTGATGACTTTTAAGATATTTATGTTAAAGCAGAGTCTGGAATTCTGATATATGATGTTTCATTATAGTTTTGCATCTTCACTAACCTGTAAATTTACATTTTACTGATCTAAATTTAATGACCCCAATTGCTCTTTTGCTTTGATTTAAATGGGTTTGTTACTTCTATTTGATATTTTAGCATATCCCTTAGCACTTTTTGTTAACAATAAAGATGGGCATATATTGTTGTAAAATCAGATAAAAATCAGGACTAGCTTATGATAAACGGATATTAATTGAGCATTAATCAATTAAACAAATATTTTTTAGCAAATATATATGAAAATAAATTAAATAATAGTAACATATGTTTGAATTGAGTCTAATAAAAGTAAATGAATGCTTTAATTTCTAAACTTGTAAGATTTCATAATCAAAAAGGAATAAGTAGAACCTAATTCTTGCTTAACAGACAGAAACAAAATTGAAAAGTTCTCCATTCGGGGTACATTGAATCTGTGTTCCAGTGCCCTGGCTGCTCATACCTGGCTCAGAATAAATTAGATATAAAATTCAGCAAGGGGCTGGAGAGATAGCCTAGCGGTTAAGAGCACCGACTGCTCTTGCAGAGGACCCAGGTTCGATCCCCAGCACCCACATGGTGGCTGAGAACCATCTGTAATGCCAATTTCAGGAGAACTCCAGTTCCAGGGGAATCCGAGACCTTCTTCTGACCTCCGTGGCATTGCATGACACGGGTGCACAAACCTATATGCAGACAGTACATTCATACACATACAAAAATAAATAAAATTAAAAAAAAATTAGATGTAAAATTCAGCAAAAAATTATAAATTTTCTTATGATCCTTTGCAGTACTTTGAGTAGTTGTACTATCTTCCAGAATCATTTCCAACACTAATCCAATCACTAGAGTTCTCTCCTATGAGTGTTAGTTATTCCATAGGAGGAATTGCAAGGAAAAGTCAGTGAACTTATTTTAGTGTTGTTTATTACCCACATAACACATTAACTATGTCAGTGTTTCCTTCTCAAGTAGTATCTAACTTGAGGTTTAATGGAAAATTAAAGCCATTTGCTGTGTATAACTCTCAACTCTGAACTCAAGGCAGTAGGCTGAATTTAGTTCAACAGAACACTTTGATTTTATCCCTCCGTGTACTGTGAATATAATTTTTAGTGATGAATTTCTTGGAGTCTTTGGATTGAGTTTATAAATCTTCTGTACACATGTATTTGTTGAACACATGTGTACAGAAGAAGTTGAAATACATTTTATTTGTAACAAATACATGTGTACAGAAGAACTGTTCAACATCACTAATCATTAAGGAAATGCAAATGAAAACCACTTTAAGATATCATCTTACTCCAATAAGACTGGCTAGGATCAAGAAAACAAATGATACCAAGTGCTGGAGAGGTTGTAGGGAAAGAGGAACACTCATCCACTGCTGGTGGGAATGTAAACTCGTACAGCCACTATGGAAAGCAGTGTGGAGAACCCTTGGAAGACTTGGAATGAACTTGCCACCCGACCCAGCCATACCACTCCTGGGCATGTACCCTCAAGACTTACGCCACCACAGAGATACATGCACGGCCATGTTTATTTCAGCTCTCTTCACAATAGCAAAGAGCTGGAACCAACCTAAATGCCCCTCAACTGACGAGTGGATAGAGAAAATGTGGTACATCTACACAATGGAGTTCTATGCAGCAGTAAAGAAAGACGACATCACGAGCTTTGCAGGAAAATGGCTGGAGCTAGAGGACATCATGCTGAGTGAAGTAACACAGTCCCAGAAAAACAAACGACGAATGGTATCCCTCATCTGTGGATGCTAGTGCCAATTACCCAGTTGTAAGTATTTCTTGTGTAGGGCCCCCTGAGCTTTTGTACAAAGCAGTTGGGCATAATGCATTTTGGAAACAACAACAACAACAACAACAACAACAACAACAGAAAAGACTGCATCAAAGAACTGACTGAAACAGTGAACTTCTGCTCAAAACAGTCAACTTCCCCATGGAAAATATTGAGAAAGACTAAGAGATGAAAAGCATGTTTGGCAGAATGCATGAGCTCTGGTGGGGTAGGGGAATGGGTGGGAACACGGGTCTAGATTTGTTAAAAATAAATAAATAAATAAATAAATAAATAAATAAATAAATAAATAAATAAATTTATGTGAAAAAAAATCACAAAAATTCAATAAAAATAAAAATTTTAAAAAGCTAAAAAAAAGAAAAAGAAAAAGGGAGACGGGATGAGGTTGGGGGACAGTCTGTGAAAAAAAAATGTATTTCTTTTGAAAAAAAAATTGAAAAGTCCTGAACACAGCAGAAGAAATAAATTGAATTGGATCCATTATGACATAAGAATTTAGCTAGCAGTTAAATTTAAGACTTGTTAGTGAGATGAAAACTATGAGATATTTCAAAACAAGTTTAAAAGCACTAAAGTACAGATAACAAATTTCCAGGGAGGCAGAAGGAAAAAGAAAAAAAAAATCACTACACATGAATACACAGACCACAGGTGGTGTAGTAGAAACTAATACAAGTAGTCTATTCTTTCTAGATTTGCATATTTTCTTTTCTGACTCCTGATTGAAAGTACACGCAGGTTTCTATAGGAGTTTGTACACAGTGATGTGAAAGAATAATAAGACTTATCTAGGCTTTCGAAGAAATTTTAGCATAAGTTAACATCATACCTTTGAGGAAGAAACAAACTAATTTCCTTCAGATAAAAAATATGATTGGATTTTCATCTTAGCTTTATATTAAAGAAGTGGAGGACAGATGGTTATAAAATTTCAAAAGGAAGAAATACCCTAGTATGTTAGATATGAAAATAATTAGTGAAGTCACATACTTAACAATCTTCATTATATGATTTAGAGACTATTTCAGCTGGAGAATTTATACATGAAAAATCAGCAACAAGGAAAGGAAAAAATTCTGGTATAAAAAATGTCATAAAAGTGAAAACTGAGACAAGAAAAAAATGTAACATTGACCATTGCTGTATGAGAGGGGTGGTAATCACCTCTGTGTACACAAATTTATTTAAACCTCATTAAAAGTATCAGGATAATTATTAATAATGTTCTCATTTATGTACCAAAGTTACAAGTTTAGAGAGTTCAGGTATCCTGTGTATAATTATGTGCTTCGTATTAGCTTTATCTGAAACAAAATGAATTTTGTCATGTTTGTGTATTAAGTTTCTATCCAAAGTTTTCTCAATGATTTCTCAGAATTATCTTCATCTATTTTTTCACAAAAATTGGAAGGTTGGAAGTCTAAAATTTAACAAGATTTCAGAGGTCTTCTGGTGCATGGTCTTGGTATCAGTTCCTTCTAGATATGTTCTTGTCTTTCTCAGGGTAAGTAACTTCTGTTACTGTATATATGATAATAAATCCCAGTCACATTACACCAATATCTACCTTCTGAAATATATATATATATATTATAACAATTGCAGCCATATATATATATATATATATATATATATATATATGGCTGCAATTGTTCACACATAAATAAGAACATAGTCATTTGAAATGGAACAGATATTTAAAAGACAGATATCAAACTAAATCACATTTTACTCCACCTACAAATTCATACTATATCTAATGTTCCTTCAACTCAAAGAATGCCCTCACTGTTCAGCTACTGAAACATAGATGTTAGATAGTTAAATAGTTTCATGCACACATGTGATTTATAGTGTTTTAGAGTACTCGGCACAATAGCTTGGATTCTGATGAGTTGTTTGTATTCTTTAATTTGTTGTGTCATATTTTCCAGACCAATATTTAATATTGAAAAAATATTGTTAAAAGTTTTCCTTTGGGGAGCTGGAGAAATGGCTCAGTGGTTAAGAGCACTGGGTGCCCTTGCAGAGGACTGGAAGTTGATTCCCAATAACCACATGGCAGCTAACTACCATCAGTAACTCTAGTTCCAGGGGAATCCTATTCCTTATTCTGACTCTGTGGGCATTCACAACATGGGTGCACTTACATACTTGCAGGTAATACATTCGTACACATAAAATTAAAATGACAAAATAGTTTTTTAAAAAATCTATTTTTAGTTGTTCCTTTTTATTTTTATTATTTTATTTATTCATTGAAAAATGTACATGTTTCCAGATTTGATCTTATATGCACCCTTCTATCTTTTTCCAACAACCCCCAGTCCCCTTCAACTCATCTCCCTCATGACTTCAAATCTTATATTATTGTAATTATTATTGTCCTCTAAGTCCAGTAATGACTGACCATATATGGATGGGCATGGGGCAACTCACTGGGACATGAGCATCCTAGCAGAGCTCACTTCCCCATAGAAAAGTGACTTTCCTTACCTCAGCAGCATTTAAACTTTTCTTCAGAATGCTTTAAAAGTCTTTCTAGGAAACAAAAATCTTACTATATATTTTCAGTTGCACTTATTCTACGAATTTCTCATATATTAAAATCATTACCACTAAGCTAAGCATTGTGGTACACACCTTTAGTCCCAGAACTCAGGAGGCAAAGGCAAGTGGGTCTCTGTTAGATCAAGGCCAACCTGGTTTACATTGCCAGGACAGCTGGGGTTATAGGGAGACCCTGTTCCAAAAAGACCAGAAAATAAATTATAGTTAAGAAGGTGGAGGCAGGAGACTGCATTAAAAGTTTAAGATAAGAACCATTCAACCACCATCACCATTACCACTGCAACCAAAAGAACAGAAATATATTTGTTCATGATTATTAGCAACAAATTAATAGGTAAGTTTCTCATGCTTAAGACATTAAAATCAAGAAATTCCATTTTGGCTATTAGTTTTATTAAGAGAACTTTGTGCTGGGTGTGGTGGCACACACTTTTAATCCCGGTACTGGGGAGCAGCAGGAGGATCTCTGTTACTTCAAGGCCAGCCTGGTCTACATAGTAAGTTCCTGGACAGCTAGAACTGAAGGGAGACCCTGTCTCAAACGGAACCCCAAAAAAAAAAAAAAAAAAAAAAAAAAGGGGGGCGAGATAACTTTGTAAGCAAACTGCCCTGTTTCAAATTAACAGAGCCATTAAAATGAAAGATAAGTCAATGCTTATAACACAATTGAAAGAAAGTCAACCACTTAGGGAAACAGTAGAAGCCTATCTTCACACAGAATAGTGTTTCGCGTGTACAAACAATTATTATCCAATGATACAATAACAGTGATATATTATATATATATATCAAAGTATTTAGGGTATCTTAGAATAAAAGGAAATGATCATGTACCAAATGAGGCTGTATTTCACGAAAAGCATTCACAAGAAAAAAGAGGCACTCAGCCATGATAAAAGTCATAATTTGCTATGAATCATACAACACATCTCTTTTAACCAAATAATTTTAGAGAAAAATAGCAAATTCAAGTTTCAGAAATTTAAGCAAAAACTAAGGAAAACCTTCTAAGTATCAATAAACTGGAGGGTACTTATTAACAAATCATTTGTCCAATTAAAAAATACATTATTTGCTGGGAATGTAGAACACACGTTTAATCCCAGCATGTGGGAGGCAGAGGCAGGCAGATCTCTGTGAGTTCAAGGCCAGCCTAGTCTACATAGTGAGTTCCAGGCCAGCTGGGGCTACAAAGAGACCCTGTCTCACAAAAAACAAACAAACAAACAAACAAACATATGCTAGTTATTTATAGTCCCAAAGTACTTCAAAGACATGTTAAACGATCTTGATGTTAGAAATATAGAGGTATTCTCTTGTAAAATCAGTAAAACTGCCTTCTTTAATTGACTAATGGACATAGAAACTGTGAAAAGGATTATTCTACACACATTTCCTAGAACCACCTAATCCTTCACAAAAGCTTGTGGAAAGAAACCTAAAAGAATTCTACCAGAAATTGGTATTCAGTGTCCTTGTAAATGTTATATGGTCTGCTTTGTAATCTCCCTTCTTTTGGTATTCATGGCATGATGATTATATTATTGGCAATTTTATTGCTTAGACCCTTTTAATAATACTATGGTATCAAAACAAATGACCCAACTTTTAGTGGATGAGGATAGGTTATCTTGGATAAAGAAACATTTTTTTCTAATACTTAATGAAGAGATGCATAAACATAAATCATTTAAAGTGTTTAAAGTTCATTAAATGAAAGCATAAAAGGAAATTGGATTGGGGAAGCAAGGGCTTTATTTATATTTTATTATTATGAATTATTCTGTTTAGTAACTTAGTAGCTTTTTTGGAACTTAGACTCTCAATTTCATGATGTAATACAGTGTTCAGACAGTGTCCAATAGAACTTTTCATTGAACTTCAGCAGTTTAATTCATAGTGTTTCCTCTCTGTATTTTCTTTTTTTAAATACTTTTATTGATGAATTGTGTATTTTATTCATTATCTTACAGTCCAATTTAGACACATTCCCCTCTCCCTGCCCTCATCCCACCCCTGTTCATGCCTTCTGCCATACATGTCTTACATCTTTCTCTCAGTCTTTCCACAATGTTTTCCCTGCAGAGGCTTTTTATTTTGGGCAGAGTTTAACGGTATTATTCAGTTGCTTAACCCAGTCTTTATGTTGTTGGTTTTCCCTAGCTTTGTATTGCTCCAACAAATGCCTATATAATCATCACATATGTATCAAAATTATGACCTCTGGGTATAAACTGTATGTTAATTCCAAAGTATGTTTAGGAATTCACATTTTTCCCATTTAATTTTATATTACTCTAAAATATGAATACATACCCTCCACCCATATACAGTAATTATAGAGTCTGAAAATAAGTGGTAGGTCGATTCTAGAGCCCCTTAAGAGATTTACATTATAACAACACAGTTGCTTTCAGATAAAAAGAAATATAACAATAATGTTGTTTGGCTTGCCTTTCAGTGGGGATTTGGTGTTAGCATCCACAAATGAGGGAAATCATTTGCCATTTGTTTTTCTTCTAGGACTGTGTTACTTCACTTAGCATAATGGCTTCGAGCTCCATCCATTTACCAGCAAATTTCATGGAACCCCTGTATTTTCTAAAGAAGAGTAAATTTAATAAAATTAGAGAGCCACCTTGTATTTTTCATGAAAAAATTCTCTTTGAGCAAATAAATAGTGTAATTCTGATTAACACTGTAAAACTTTACCACAACTGTCCTTGAAACATAGGTAACATTTGTCAAAGCAATTTGGGTTTGTGATTTGCTAAAGGAAGTTTCTGCTACACAACTGGAATAATAACAAATTTCCCTTCTAGATTCTTATTTTTATACACATAGGTCGGTGCATCTCTCAGTTCTAATCTGAGCTTTAATTTTATTTTATTTTTGCAATTAAAAACAATACAGAAACCCAAAAGTAGTCAATGTGTGAAGAATAAGAGACTACTGAAGGCTCAGCTCTAAGAGAGACACCTATATCATTCTCCTGCTTCCGAGGCTCATGGATGATCACAGAAGAGGAGCTGAAAATATTGGAAGAGCTAGAGGTAGTAGACATCTGCAGCCAAACAGTATTGGACAGAAATGACAGGCCTAGTGTGCACATGAATTGCCAGTGGCTATGACTGCACGCACAAGGCCTGCACAAGATCAGGCCAGCATGGGTGAGGGAGGGACTCATGACCTGTGACACCCTAGCTGGAGAACTATTATGAATTGCTGACTGCCAGGGAAGGGAGCATCAGTTTTATTCAGGGACTTAGCCACTGAGGTGCTGTGCATGCTCCAGTAGATGATTCTACTTCTCTGTTCACACTGGTAGCACTAAGAGAATTCAGTGGAGTTGAAAAGGAGAGCACATGATGTTAGGAGGAAAAAATGTTACTGGGGACAGAGGAAGAACTGGAGCAATGGGAATGGAGATGGATTTGATCAAAATACATTAATTCCATTTATGAAATTCTCATACTGGCTGGAATGATAGCTCATTAGTTAAGAGTACTGTATTTGTAGAGGTTCCGGGTTCCATTCCCAGCCATTCATAAAGCATCTCCAATTCCATTGCATTCACTGCCCTCTTCTGACTACAACATGGGTGCACTTACATACATGCAGGTAACAGACACATACAAATAAAATAATTAAAAATTAAATAAAAATATTTTAAAATAATTAAAAATGATTAAAAATAAAAATGGATGGCACATGTTATAAAATAATAGGCACACAGAAAAATTTCACATTACTGGAAATTAAGTAATAATTATTATTTATACATTGTTAGAGCATAAAATTAATAAAATGAAACACAATGTATTTGGTCATAGTATTGTACAAAACTGAAAAAAATATATTGGTGGAGGAGCTGGAGAGATAGGTCAGTAATTAAAAGCACTTGTTGCTCATACAGAGAACCAGGATTCAGTTCCCAGCACCCACGTAGCAGCTAATGACTGTCTATAACTCTATCTACAGGGAATCTAATGCCCCCTTCTGTCTTCCCTATATCATATAATCCCCCTTGGGCATTATAGGATACAGCTCCACTTACATACATGCAGGCAAAGCACACATGCACATAAAATTTTTAAAAATCGGGCTGGAGAGATAGCCTAGCTGTTAAGAGCGCCAACTGCTCTTGCAGAGGACTCAGGTTCGATCCCCAGCACCCACATGGCGGCTGAGAACCATCTGTAACTCCAATTCCAGGAGAACTCCAGTTCCAGGGGAATCCGACACCCTCTTCTGACCTCCGCGGCATTGCACGACATGGGTGCACAAACCTACATGCAGATAGTACATTCATACAAATAAATAAATAAATAAATAAATAAATAAATAAATAAATAAATAAATATAATTTAAAAAATTAAAAATCAATAAAAATATTTTCAGAAGAACACATTGCAAACGTGTTTACCTGCTGCCTTCTGCAGAGGATGGGGTAACTAGGCTTCTATTTTCTCTCCAGGATTTGTCCTCAAGGCAAAGCATTGCTACGGTTACCATGTGGAATTTCATAAAGCGTAGGGCTTCTTTTTTCTGACTAGCATGATGACACAAGGAACCCTGCTAAGAAATCCCATGCCAAGCAGGTGGGAAGACACAGCATAGATTATTCATCTAAATAGGCTGAGTTCTCTAAGTTAGACTACTAAAATGAGCATATTACAATAACATGCCATTAAGTGAATTTTAAGCTTAGCAGAGACCATTTTACCAGGAAAAGCCCCAAAGACATTCAGTCAGAAAGTTCAGCTGTACCTAAGAATGAAATGATAATTTTTTTCTAGACTATAAGAATCATAACTTTCTCTGTATCAGGGCATTTACAAACTCACTATATAAGATGGCATTGTTAATTAGTGGGCAAGACCACATACGACAATTTTATTCCACTCAAAGTTCTAAAACTTAAATAAAGAATAGGAAAAAGGTTTTATTTGCATAAATATAAGATTAATAGATGTATTAAAATTATGACATGAAATAGAAGGTACTCGTGAAGAGTTTAGTAGACACCCTACTTATAAAACTGTTGAACATATTTTAGCAAACAGTAAGGGACACCAGGTACTCAGCACCCAGGAACAATGATCAGCATCAGCAGATTTCATACAGAAAAGGAAATATGCCATTATTGGAGTATGACAAAAGGTTATTATTAGCACAGGCTAAGGTCCAACAGATTGGAGCAGCAACTTGCAAAACAGGAATGCGACAACTGCTAAAAGCTCTGGCAAAGATAGAGTCAGAGGAGTGAATGTTAAATACTCACTGTCCTGCTGTCTGCATTCTCTGATGACTTCCAATGGACAGACAGAACTCATCTGTAGGAGAATTGGCTGACATCTTCCATTTCCGTAGATCTATTTAGAGAGTTGTAAGATATAGATCTAGAAATCTAATCCAGAATGGATAATAAACTTCATAACAGGGGGAAAAAGACCAGGTGCTTCTTCTGGTCTAAGACTCCATATTTTTCTCAGGACCATTAGATTATGAATTTTCTTTTTTCTTAGATTATGACTTTTCAAGAAACATGCTTTATGAGACATGATTTGAATTCCAACTCTTCCCCTAATGGGTGTGAGATTTTCAAAACATGTTTGCACAGAAATAAGCTGAATTATCATTAATATACAAAGAAGAATCCCCACATAATAGAAAAACTCTACACTATTCCTTTCTCTGTTTTAGCTAAAGGCTCAAAGGCTTAAAACAAAACATAAATACCAGCTTTCAACACATCATAAGCAAGGTGTGACCACCTGGATAAAAACTTTCCTAAAATATATGTGAAAATACTTTGTAGCTCTTAGTTCTTTATTAACCACAGAAACTAAGAAATGACTAATGGAAGAAAAGAAATGGTTCCTGGTGATGCTAGTGTTCTGGGCATCCTGGACAGGAATGAACTTGCTCTTCATATGGTCTCATTGAATACCAATTGAAGAGGAAATCAGAGGACTGACTATAGCCTGTCCTGTGGTTCCAGGCCCCATTAGTGCCTGTGCAGGAGACCCAGGGGAACTAGGGGAACAGTGTCCTAAGTTCCAGTAACCCAATGAGTCTGGCCCAAGTGCTTGGGACAGGTGGCTTGGGTGATCCAGCAGGAGCTCCTACTCCAATATGGGTGAATGGAGGTGTAGCCAACCCAGTGGAAGCAGCAGCAGTGGCAGCTCCAGTGCACAAGGCAGTGAATGACACAGCAATCCTGGCCCAGCTCCACCAGGCCCAGACCACTGGGACCCACAGCCAACATAGAAGAACCTATAGGCTTTACTCACTGGGTGCAAGGTTCAAGCTGACCTACTGTTATGTATCCTGGATTCCTGGAGAAGCTCCAGCAAAGAAGGGCAAGAACTAGCTAGTCACTCCAGAACAAAAATAAAGGTGAAAACCTGAAGTCTAGACCAACCTCTGACTCCTAACCAATAAGAAAGCAATGAAGGTATCTGAAGAAAACAAGCACAGTCAGTCTTCAACTCATCTAAGAAACCCTCGAGTTCTGTAACACAAACAACAAAATGAATCCACATGCCAAAAACACAATACAAAAAACATGAGGAACCCAAATAAGAAATCCCCACTAAGTACTACCAAGACTGTAGAAGACTCCTATAATGAAGGCTCCATTGAAGTAACCCATGACACAGATCTTTAAAAAACTATCATAAAGATACTTAAAGAATTCAAGGAATTTAAAGAACACACAGACAAACCAATCAAAGATGTAGAATGAGAGAATTTTAAATTGTGGGATGAAGGGGAAACACTGAAGAAGTCGCAGGCTGAAATGGAAAAGAAAATTGAACATGCATCCAGTCAACAGGAAAAGATGAGAGGAAGTCTCAGTAACAGAATGAATGAAGCAGAAAATAGAATATCAAAATTGGAAGATAACATGGAAGAACTGGAATGCTCAAGCGAAGACTAAGAAAATTAAAAAAGGGGAAAAAAAAACAGAACTGTAATAACCAGGAAATGTGGGACACCATGAAAAGACCAAACCACCTCATCATAGGCAGAGAGAAGCAGAAGAGTCCCATGACAATGGCGTTGACCAGATCTTCAACGGAATTATAGAAGAAAATTTCCCCAAATTGAGGAAAGACATATCCATACAAATACAAGAAGTACATAGAACACCAAATAGACAAGACAAGAAAAGAAATTCCTGTGTTATATCATAGTAAAAACACTACTCAAAACAAAGGCAGAATACTGAAAGCAACAAGAGAAAAACAAGTCACATATAAAGGGAAACAGCATAATTACAGCTGACTTTTCAATGCAAAGCCAGAAGAGCTTGGACCAAAGTATTCCCAGTTATAAATGATTATAAGATGCCAACAAACAGTACTTTTTCCAGTAAAAATGTCTATTATAGTTGAAGGACAAAAAAAAAAATATTTCATGACATAAACAAGATGAAGGAAAACCAACACTCCAGGAAATACTTGAAGCAATACAAAGAGCAGAAGAAAGGAACAACTACTCCCAAGCAGCAAGAAAAAATAAAGGAAGATATATGAAAGATATATGGAAATACAAACATAGACCAAAGATGCAAACAGAAACTAAAGTGATGGGAAGCCGTATACACCTACCAATAATAACTTTAAATATTAATGGGCTGAACTCTGCAATCAAGAGACACAGACTGGGAGAATGGATTAAGAAATTGAATCCATTTTTTAAGCCATTTATTTTATTTTATTTATTTTTGTATGTGTATGAATGTACTGTCTGCATGTAGGTTTGTGCACCCGTGTCGTGCAATGCTGCGGAGGTCAGAAGAGGGTCTCAGATACCCCTGGAACTGGAGTTCTCCTGGAATTGGAGTTACAGAGGGTTCTCAGCTGCCATGTGGGTGCTGGGGATCAAACCCGGGTCCTCTGCAAGAGCAGTCGGTGCTCTTAACCACTAGGCTATCTCTCCAGCCCCTGAATCCATTTTTTTTGTTGTCTACAAGAAACCCATCTCAAGAGAGAAGAGGCAGCATGGCGCCTGGGAAATAGTGAGCACAACACCAGGTTGGGTCATCACTCCCCTGGGCACAGCCTGTTGCCTGACAGCCCGCCACACCTGGCCCAGCATACACACTGGCAGGGCAGAGTCACCCAGCCAGCCGGACACTCACCAGGCCCAGAGAGAGGAGGCAGCTCTGCACCTGGGGAATAGGTGAGCACAACACGAGGAGGGCTCATCACTCCCCTGGGCATGGCCTGTTGCCTGCCAGCCAGCCATACTTGGACCAACGTGCACAGTGGCAGCATGGAATCACCCAGCCAGCTGACCACTCACCATGTCCAGAGGCCACCGGCAAACAGACCACCCAACCCTCATGAGCTATACTGAGGGTATCCCATTGAAAACTGCTGTAGCAACACCCCAGTTCAAAGCAGGTGCCCACTCAGCAGGGAACCAACCTGATTTTGTTACCTCAGGACTTCTGGAGGATCTCCAGCCCAGAAAGGGAAGAGCCAGCTGAACCTCCCAATATATAACCAAAAGGGAAAACTGGAAACTTAACACAGCCAACCCTCCATAAACCAAGGAGAAGACAATGAACGTATCTGTAGGAAACAAGCAAATTAAGCTTTCAACGCAGCAAAGAAACTTTTGAGATTCAGACCAGAATACAAACAATAAAACAAACCCACATGCCAAAAACACAAAGAAAAAACAACATGGGAAAAGCACAAAATAAATCTCCATCAGACGCTACCAGTCCTATAGAAGATCCCTATGATGAGATCTCGCAGGAAGGAACCCAGGAAATGGATCTGAGAAGAAAAATCATAGGCATATTCAAAGAAATCAAAGAATATAAAGAAAAATCAGAGAACTAAAAGGAGAGAATGAAGAACTCAGGAAGGAACTGGAGGGAAAGAATGACAAACTCTGGAAAGAACTAGAGGGAGAGAATGACAAACTCCAGAAGGAAATAGAAACACTGAAAAGATCCCAGGGTGAAATGAAAATGGGCTGGAGAGATAGCCTAGCGGTTAAGAGCACCAACTGCTCTTGCAGAGGACCCGGGTTCGATCCCCAGCACCCACATGGTAGCTAAGAACTGTCTGTAACTCCAATTCCAAGAGAACTCCAGTTCCAGGGGAATCCAGGACCATCTTCTGACCTCTGCGGCATTGCACGACACGAGTGCACAGACCTTCATGCAGACAGTACATTCATACACATACAAAAAATAAATAAAATTAAAAAAAAAGAAAAGGGAAACAGACCAGCAAAGCAAGGAGCTACAAGAAGAGAACGACACACTCCAAAAGGAAGTGGAAATACTAAAGAAATCACAGGATGAAATGAAAAAGGAAATTGAACACTCATTAAATCAACAGGAAAGGATGGGAGAAAGCCTCAATAGCAGATTGGATGAAGCAGAAAATAGAACATGCTACCTGGAAGATAGCAAGGAAAAACTAGAAAGCTCAAACAAAGATTATGAAAAATTAAAAAAAAAAAAACACAAGTGGAGCAATCAGGAAATTTGGGACACTATGAAAATACCAAACCTCTGCATCATAGGGATAGAGGAACAAGAATCCCATGACAACAGTATTGATCAGATCTTCAACAGAATAATACAAGAAAATTTCCCTAAACTGAAAAGAGAAAAACCCATACAAATATTAGAAGTGCATAGAACTCCAAATAGACAAGATCAAAAAAGAAATTCCCCACACCATATCATAGTTAAAACACTAGATGCCCAAAACAAAGACAAGATACTGAAAGCTACAAGAGAAAAACAGCAAGTTACATATATAAAGGAAAACCAATAAGAATTACAGCTGTCTTCTCAGTGCAAACTGTGAAAGCCAGAAGAACATGGACTAATATATTCTCAGAACTAAATGATGATAGATGCTAACCCAGATTACTATACCCAGCAAAAAATGTCAATTATAGTTGAAGGAGAAAGAAAAATCTTTCATGACATAAACAAGATGAAAGAATATACGTCCAAAAAACCAACCCTTCAGAAAATACTTGAAGCAATTCAAAGGACAGAGGAAAAGAGCTGGAGAGAGAAATTAACAAAAGTATAACTGTGAAAATACAAACCTAGACCAAGAATGCAAACAGAAAATAAGGTGAAAGGAAGAAAGACATCTCTCAATAATAATCTTAAATATTAATGGTCTAAACTCCCCAATCAAAAGACATAGACTGGAGAATGGATTAGGAAACAGAATCTATCTACATGATGTGTACAAGAAAATCATCTCACCCTCAAGAACAGGCACTAACTTAAAGTGAAAGGATGAAAAAAGATATTCCAAGCAAATAGCACCAAAAAGTAAACAGTAGTTGCCATTCTAATTTCAGACAAAATAGACCTCAAAGGAAAATTAATCAGAAAAGACAAAAAGGACCATTATAAAAGGAACAACAATTAATCATGAAGATTTCACAGTCATAAATATATATTCACCAAACTCTGGTGCACCAAACTTTATAAACACAATCCTGCAAGACATTAAGGCACAGATTAATCCCAACATGCTAATAGTGGGGGGACTTCAATACCCCACTGAGCTCTTTTGATAGATCAATTGGACAAAGAATAAACAGAGAGACATCTGAACTGAACAATAAATTACTCCAAATGGACCTCACAGACATCTAACCAAACACCAGAGACTATACTTTCTACTCAGCACCCCATGGAACATTCTCCAAAATCTACCACATACTGGGACATGGAAAAAACCTCAACAAATACAAAAGGATTGAAATAATTTCATGCATTCTGTCAGAACACAGTGCAATAAAGCTCAATATCAACACCAGGATAAGCCCTACTATCTACAAGAATACGTGGGGACTAAAAAACACACTCATAAATGGGTCAAGGAAGAAATAAAGAGAGAAATAAAATCATTCCTGGAACTGAACGAAAATGAAAACACAACACCACAAAATCTATGGGATACTTTAAAAGCAGCCCTAAGAGGGAAGTTTATACCCCTGGTTGTGTACATTTAAAAAATAAGAAAGAAAGAAAGAAAGAAAGAAAGAAAGAAAGAAAGAAAGAAAGAAAGAAAGAAAGACCACAGACAGATGATTTAACACTGCAGCTAAAAACACATAAGAAACAACAACAAATGAACTCCAAACCCAACAGACAGGAAGAAATGACAAAAATCAGAGTAGAAATCAATGAAATAGAAACAAAGAAAACAATACAAAGAATCAATGAATCCAGAGTTGGTTCTTTGAAAGTATAAACAAGATAAACAGACCTCTAGTTCAGTTAACAAAAAGAAAAAACAAAGAGCAACTCAAAATCAATAGAATTTGTGATGAGAAGGGAGACAACACAACGGACAACAAAAAGATCCAGACAATCATACAAGAATATTAAAAAACCTATACTCTCCTAAATTTGAAAACCTAAATGAAATGTATGAATATCTGATATCCTGGAATTCACCAAAACTTATCCAAGAAGAGATTGACAGCTTAAACAGATCCATGATGTTTGATTAAATTGAAAATATAATAAAAATCCTCCCAACCAAAAAAAAAAAAAATCCCAGGCCAAGGTGGTTTTACAGCATAATTCTATAAAGCATTTACAGAGGACTTACAACCATCACTACTCACATTGTTCAGAAAGATACAAACAGAGGGAAATCTCCCAAATTCCTTCCATGAAGCCAGAATTACCTTAATACCCAAACCAGGCAAATATACAGCCAAAAAAGAAAACTATAGGGCCATTTCATTAATGAACATAGATGCAAAAATACTTGCAAACCTCACACAGACATGCATCAAAAAAATCATCCATCATGACCAAGTTGAATTCATACCAGAGATGCAGGGATGGTTTGACATGAGTAAATCAATAACTATCACAAAACACATAAATGGACTGAAAGATAAAACCACAAGATCATCTCAATTGATGCAGAAAAAGCCTTTGACAAAATCCAGCATCCCTTTGTGCTTAAAGTTCTAGAGGGAATTAGACTGGAGGTAAAATTCCTCAACATAATCAAAGCCATATACAACAAACTCATAGCCAACATCTTCCTAAATGGAGACAAGTTAGAAGCATTCCCCTTAAAGGCAGAAACCCAGCAAGGCTGCCTCCTATCACCACTCTTCTTCAATATAGTGCTTGAAATGCTTCCTGGGGTACTAAGGCAAGAAAGGGAAATTAAAGGAGTACTAATTGGAAAAGAAGTCAAGCTATCCCTTTTTGCAGGTGATATGATAGTTTACCTAAGGGATGCTAAAAACTCAATGAGAACACTCCTAGAAATGATAAAGACTTTCAGTAAAGTGGTGGGTAACAAAATTAACCTAGAAGAAATAGTAGCCTTTCTTTACACCAAAAACAAGCAACAGAAGAAGAAATATAGAGACCTTCCTGCTCACAATAGACTCAAAACCAATAAAACACCTAGGTACAAATGTAACCAAAGACACCAAAGATCTCTACAACAAAAATTTTAAACCCCTGAAGGAGATTGAAGAAGACATCAGAAAATGGAAAGATATCCCATGCTCGTGAATTGGAAAAATTAATATAGTAAAAATGTCCATTCTACTCAATTTAATATGCAGATTCAATGCAATCCCAATTAAAATCCCCAAGAGTTTCTTCACAGACTTGGGAAAAAATTCTTAAATTTATATGGAAAAACAAAAGACCCTGAATACCCAAAGCAACCCTGAGTGAAAAGAGCAATACAGGGGGGATCACTATACCAGACTTCAAAATATATTACAGGACTATAGTCATAAAAACAGCCTGGTACTGGCACCAAAACAGACCTGTAGACCAATGGAATGAAATTAAACATCCAAACATGAACTCATACAATTTCAGCCACCTTATATTTGACAAAGGGGATAAGAAGACACAATGGAGGAAAGAGAACATCTTCAGCAAATGAATGGTGTTGGCAAAAAAGAAAACGAAAATTAAATCCCTACCTCTCACCCTGTACAAAAATAAACTCCAAGTCATTCAAAGACCTCAGTGTGAAATCCGAAACTTTGAAGGTGATAGAAGAAAAATGTTGGCAGCAACCTACAAGACATATGGGTAGGAAAAGACTTTCTAAATCAGACAGCAGCTGCACAGGAAATAAGGTTGACAATTGACAAGTGAGACCTCATTAAACTCAAAAGCTTCTGTACAGTGAAAGAATCAATCAGTGAAGTGAAGAGAAAACCCACAGAGTGGGTGGAAACCTTTATTGCTGATACATCTGACAGAGCATTTACTTCCAGAATATACGAACTACTCAAAAAACAAAGAAATAAAAAACAAATGACCCACTCAAGAGATGGAGTAAGAGTTGAACAGAGACTTCACAAGTGAGAAAGTAAAAATCGCTGAGAAACATCTTAAAAAGTGTGCAACATCATTAACAATTAAGAAAATCAAGATTAAAACAATTTTAAAATATCATCTCATTCCAATAAGACTTGTTAGGATCAAGAAAACAAATGATAGAAAATGCTAGAGAGGTTGTGAGGAAAGGGAAACACTCATCCACTGTTGGTGGGAATATAAACTCATATAACCACTATGTAAAGCAGTGTGGAGAACACTTAAAAGACTCAAAATGAGCCTACCACCTGACCCAGTCATACCCCTCCTGGGTATATACTCATTAGACTCATCCTATTGCAGATATGCATGCACAGCCATGATTTTTGCACTTCTCCTCATAATAGCAAAGCGTTGGAACCAACCCAAGTGCCCTTCGAGCAATGAGTGGATAGAGAAAATGTGGTACAACTACACAATGGAGTTCTATGCAGTGGTAAAGAAAGATGACATCATGAACTTTGCAGGTAAATGGATGGAAGTAGAAGATATTATGATAAATGAGGTAACACAGTCACAGAAAAACAAAGGATGAATCATATCCCTCATTTGTGGATGCTAGTGTCAAGTAACACAAACTGAATAACATTAATGCTATATTTCTCCTTCTGTGAAAGGAACTGCACTCTTAGAATGTTAATCCCTTAATGGGCTCTAGAATTAACCTACTACCTAGTTTCAGACTTTATAATTTTGGTAGAAGGGTGGAAGGTATGTTTGCATATTTTAGAGCAATATTAAATTAAAAGGAAGATGTGAATCCTGAAATATAATTTGGAAATAACATACAGTTTATTTTCAGATGACCTGATTTTAGTACATGTATCACATATATAAATGCATATGTTGAAACAATACAGATCAGAGGGAATAAAAACAACAAAAGAACTGGGACAGGGAACTCACTGAAGCAATAGGGTCCCCCCCAAAAAAAAGATAAAAAACAAATATCTGCTTTAAAAACTTTGAAGAAAAGACTCAGAAGAGGAAACAGGACATGTATGGCAGACTATGTGAACTTGGAAGGGGTGGGTGATATGGAAAGGGAAATGAGTCTGGATTGAACTGAGAAGTGATGGATGAAATGTACAAAACTTCAATAAAAGATTGAAAAAAAATAAACCCATCTCACTTTCAAGGATAGATACCATCTTAAGGTGCAAGGATGGAAAAAGTATTCCAAGCAAATGGTAAAGAAGCAAGCAGGGGGTGCTATTCTAATATCAGAAAAATTAGACTTCAAATTAAAACTAGTCAAAAGAGATGTAGAAGGTCACTACATTCTATCAAAGGAACAATTAACAATGAAGATTTCATAATCATGAATATTTATGCACCAAACACCACAAGACTTTACACACAATACTACAAGACTTTAAGGCACAGATTAACCCCACACACTATTAGACAGATCAACTGAACAAAGAATAAACAGAAAAACATCTGAACTGAAAAATATGATACACCAAATGGACCTAAGAGGCATCTACTGAGTATTCCACCCAAACAACAAAGAATATATTTTCTCTTCAGCACCCCGTGGAATGTTCTCCAAAATTGACCACATACTGGGACACAGAACAAACCTCAACAAATAGAAAAAAATTGAAATCCCATCAGACCACACTGCAATAGAGTTGATATCAACACCAAAAGAAACCCTACCATCTACCAAAACTCTTGGAGACTACACAACACACTCCTGAACAATGAATTGGTCAAAGGAGAAATAAAGAAAGAAAAGTATTCCTGGCACTAAATGACAATAAAACACAAAATACATATGGAGCACTTTAATAGTAGCCCTAAGAGGGAAATTTATAGTTCTAAGTGCCTACATAAAAAAAAATCCAGAAAGAGCACAAATAAATGACATAACAATGAAACTAAAAACACTTGAGAGACAACAACAAATGAATTCCAAACCCCACAGACAAGAAGAAATAATAGAATCAGCATGGAGATCAATGAAACAGAAACAAAAAAAAACAACAAAAAGAATAAAGGAATCCAAGAGCTGGTTCTTTGGAAGGATAAACAAGATAAACAAGATAGATAGACCCCTAGCGCATTTAACCAAAATTAGAGATGAAAAGGGAAACATCAAAGCAGATAACTAAAATATTAGACAATTATATGAGAATTCTTTAAAAACCTATACTCTATTAATTTGAAAACCTAAGAAAAATGTATGAATATCTGAAATCATGGAAAGCACCAAAATTTAAACAAGAAGTGATGGACAGCTTGAACAGACTCAAAACAAATGAGGAAATTGAAATAGTAATACAAAATCTCCCAACTAAAAAAATAAACCCAGGCCCAGATGGATTTATGTGAGAATTCTATAAAACATTTAAAGAGGACTTACAACTATTACTACTCAAACTATTCAAAGGATAGAAACAGAGGGAAATCTCCCAAATTACTTCTATTAAGCCAGCATCATTCTAATACCAGAAAAAGACAAAGATACAACCAAAAATGAAAACTATAGACCCATTTCTTTAATGAAAATGGATGCGAAAATTCTCAACACAATACTGGCAAACTGCATACAGGCACATATCAAAAAGTTCATACAACACAACCAAGTTGGATTTATACCAGAGATACAGGGATAGTTCAACATACTTAAATCAATAGTTGTCATAAAGCACATAAATGTACTGAAAGACAAATACCACAAGGTCTTCTCAATTGGTGCAGAAAAGACCTTTGATAAAAATTAACATTAATATGTTTAAAATCCTAGAAGGAATGGGATGGGAGGGAACATTCTTCAACATAATTAAAGCCATATATTATAAACCCACCGCCAACATCATTTTAAATGGGGAAAAATTAGAAACATTCCCCTTAAAGTCAGGAGCCCAACAAGGTTGCCACCTATCCCCACTCCTTTTCAATATAGTGCTTGAAACTCTTGGTAGAGCAATAAGACAAGAAAAGGAAATTAAAGGCATACTAATTGGTAAGGAGGAGGTCAAACTATCCTTTTTTTGCAGATGACATGATAATACACTTAAAGATGCCAAAAATTCCATCAGAAAACTCATAGAAATTATAAGCAGTTTCAGTAAAGTGGCAAGCTACAAAATTAACCTAGAAAAATCATTAGCCTTGATTTATGCCAACAACAACCAACTAGAGAAGGGATATAGGGAGACCTTTCCATTCACAATAGCCTCAGAAAATATCTTGGAACAAACCTGACCAAATCTCTACAGTGAAAAATTTTAAATACTTGAAGGAGATTAAAGAAGACACCAGAAGATGGAAAGATCTCCCATGCTCAATGCAATCTGAATCAAAATACTCATGACTTTCTTCACAGAATTACAAAAAAACACTCTTAAATTCATAGGGAAAAACAAAAGACCCCAGATAGCCAAAGCAACCCTGAGCAAAAAGACCAATGCAGGGGGATTACTATACCACATTTCAAACTATATTACAGAGCTGTAGTCATGAAAACAGCATGGTACTGGCACAGAAACAGACTGGTAGATCAATGGAACAAAATCGAAGAACTGAACATGGACAGACACAATTTCAGCCACTTCATATGTGACAAAGGGGCTAAGAAGACAATGGAAGAAAGACAGTATCTTATAGAAGAATAAAACTAAACCCCTACCTTTTACCCTGTACAAAAATCAACTCCAAATGGATCAAAGACCTCAGTGTGAAACCTGATACTCTGAAAATGCTAGAAGAAAACATTGGAAATAACCTACAAGATATAGGGCTAGAAAAAGATTTTCTAAATCAGATAGCAGGAAATAAGGTCAACAATTGACAAATGGGACCTCACTAAACTTAAAAGCTTCTGTACAGTAAAAGTAACAAAGACATGAAGAGAAAACTCACAGAGTGGGAGGAAATATTCACCAGTGACACATCTGATGGAGGTTTAACATCTAGAGTATATAAATTACTCAAAAAACAAAGGATCAAGGGAATAAATGACCCAATAAAAGGTGGAGCAAAGAACTGAACAGAGACTGTACAAATGAAGAAGTAAAGATAGCTGAGAAACCTCTTAAACAATGTTCACTGTTGCTAATACTTAAGGAAATACAAATTAAAACCACTTTAAGATTTCATCTTACTCTAGTAAGACTGGCTATGATCAAGAAAACAAAGGAGAGCCAGGCATGGTGGCACATCCCTTTAATCCTAGCACTCAGGAGGCAGAGGTAGGCAGATGTTTGTGAGGTGAAGGCCAGCCTAGTCTACATAGTGAGTTCCAGGACAGCTGGAGTTACAGGGAGACACTGTGTCAAAAACAGAGAGAGAGAGAGAGAGAGAGAGAGAGAGAGAGAGAGAGAGAGAGAGAGAGAGAACAAATGATACCAAATGCTGGGGAGACTGTGGGGAAAGGGGAACACTTATTTACTGCTGGTGGGAAGGCAAATTCCTGCAATCCCATGGAAAGCAATGCAGAGAACTCTTAAAAGACTCAAAATGAAACTACCACTTGATCCAGCCATACCACCCCTGGGTATATACTGGAAAGACTCATCCTATTTCAGAGATACATGCATGATCATGTTTATTGCAGCTCTTTTCACAATAGCGAAAAGCTGGAACCAACTCAGGTGTCCCTCAGCTAATGAGTGGAAAATGAAAATGTGGTACATCTACATGATGAAGTTCTATGCAGGGATAAGGAAAGATGACATCATGAATGTTTCAGGTAAATGGATGGAACTGGAAGCTGTTATGCTAGGTGAAGTAACACAGTCACAAACAAACAAACAAACAAACAAACAAACAATGTATGGTGCCCCTTATTTGTGGATCCTAGCACCACACCCTTATAGGCTATGTTTGACTGAAGGGAACACTTGCTACCCCTTTCTATGAATTTTCTTCATATCAGGTCATTCAGAAGGATTTCTGGTCTACCACCTTCCTTCTCCTGAGGTCAAAGGACAACTTATAGTAATTACTTCTCTCCTTTCTTCATGTGGATCCTGAGGATGAAGCTCAGGCTGTCAACCTTGGCAACAAGCTCCTTTACTCACTGAGCTATTTTACTGATCCTGAACCTTTTCACAATTGAGTTGTAAGGTGATTTATGGATTATAGGTGCAAGTTCTTTTTTAAGGCATTTAAGCAAGTATTTTCCCTTTAATGTGTGAGTTCTTTTATCACTTTTTCAAAATCAATTTTTACTGAAAAATTATGTATAAAACACATAAAAATACAATAAAAAGAGGAAAAAAAAAGAAATTCAAGCTGTAATGTGGACATTAAAGTGTGAAAAATTTAAGAACAGCAACAAAATAAAAAGAAAATGCCTCACAGACACGGCCACAGGCCCGTCCAAAAGAAGTAATTCCTCAGTTAGCATTTCCTCTTCTCAGGTGTCTGGCCTCAAGTTTACAAAGTTAACTAGCACAGCATCTGTGCTGCTACCCCCTCTGCACTTCTTTTCTTTGGTTGCCACCGAGGGCTGTGCAGCCTAGTAGGCCATGCCTATCACGGCTTGTTTCTACATTCACCTGCTGATGATTGTCTCATTCAAATATAGATTTTAGCTTTTGTAAATAAAGCTGGACTGAAAAAAAGATCTTGCAATATAATTTATGTCTAGGCCATCATAAAAGTAGATATGGAAGTTAAAATTGTACTTGGAATGAATCAGAATTTTATTGAGAAAGAAAAGAGTACTTAAGATTTGTGACTACATGTAGGATACATAGGAAGAAATCAGTCTGTGCCCATTTTAAATATTTCAGAGACACTGATTATAGCAGTAATATGGATCCTTGGCTTTATGGAGAGACATCCTTAGCTTGATAGAGAGGCACAAAACCAGACCCATAGATAAATGAAACAAAATTGAAGATCCAAACTTGAGCACATGCAATTTCAGTTACCTCATATTTGACAAAGGAATCAGGAAGACTCAACAGAGGAAAGACAGCATCTTCAGCAAATGGTGTTTGCAAAACTGGATCATCACCTGTAGAAGAAGAAAATTAAACCCCTACCTCTCACCCTGTACAAAAATCATTTTCAAAAGGTGGAGTAAAGAGCTGAACAGAGACTTCACAAATGGGAAATGCAAATTAAAACCATGTTAAGATTTCATCTTACTCCAGTAAGACTGGCTATGATCAAGAAATACCAAATGCTAAAGAGGATGTGGGGAAAGGGGAACACTCATCCACTGTTGGTGGGAATGCAAACTCCTGCAACCCCTATGGATTGTGCAGTGTGTAGAACTCTCAAAAGACTCAAAATGAGTCTACCACCTGACCCAGTCATATGATTCCTGGGCATATACCCACAAGACTCATCCTATCTCAGAAATACATGCATGTCTATGTTTATTGCAGCTCTCTTCACAATAGTGAAGAGCTGGAAGCAGCCCAAGTGCCCCTCAACTGACGAGTGGATAAAGAAAACGTGGTACATCTAAACAATGGAATTCTATGCAGCGGTAAAAAAAAAAAAAAGATGACATCATGAACTTTGCAGCTAAATGGATGGTAGGAAAAGCCATTATGCTAAGTGGAGTAACAAAGTTCCAGAAAAACAAATGATGTATGGTGTCCCTCATTTGTAGATCCTAACACCAAATCTTGCTTTTAAGGGAAACTTTGTAATTCCTTTTTTTTTCTTTTTTTCATTTCTTTCCCTTTTAGTAAATATAACACTTGATAATACTCATCAGCTTGCTATGTACTGTAGGAATGTAAAGTAATACTTTTTCCTAACCTGACTGCAACTCTACTGTCAAAATATGAATCCCTGAACATGTTTTAGAATTGACATATAGTTATTTTCAGACATCATAATTTCAATATATGTGTACCATGCATGTAGACATACTTTGGATTGATACAATTTGGAAGGAACAAGTACAATAACAAAAAGACTGGGTCAAAGAACTGACTGAAACGGTAAACTTCTGCACCCAAAAATTAAAGAAAGAAAAAGATTAAAGTCACTTATGGTGGAATGCATAAATTCTGGCGGGGTCAGGGGCAAGGGAGGGTGGAGTTGGTTTAGATTTGATTAAGAAATCTTCATCCTACCGCAAAGATCCATGCACGTCTATGTTTATTGCAGATTTCTTCACAATAGCAAAGAGCTGGAACCAACCCAAATGTCCCTTGACAGATGTGTGGATGACAAAAATGTGGTACATCTATACAATGGAGTACTATTCAGTGGTAAAGAAAGATGACATGATGAACTTTGCAGGTAAATGGATGGAACTCGAAGCCTTTATGCTAAGTGAAGTAACACAGTCCCGGAAAAACAAATGGGGAATGGTTTCCCTCATTTGTGGATGCTAACACCAAATCCCCAGTTGAAAGGCAAGCTGAAAAAGTTACCATTGTATTTTTTTTCATCTGAAAGTAACTGTGTTGTTTTAATGTAAATCTCTTAATAGGCTCTAGAATTGACCTACCACTTATTTTCAGACCCTGTAATTACTGTATATGGGTGGAAGGTATGTATTCATATTTTAGAGTTATATAAAATTAAAGGGGTAAATTGTGAACTCCTAAACATAGAAAAAGAAGTTAAAAAAGATACAAAAGAAATCTTATATGAAATGCACAAAAACTCAATAAAAAAGAAAGAAAAGGAAGTAACCGAAAGATACAAAAATGAAAATGATCAGAATTATTTTTCTTTTTTGTTTCAATCCAGTTTGTCACATGGTAACTTTTTTTTTTAAACTTTTAGTTTTAAAAAAAAGACATAGATGCTATTAAGTTTAAAAAAAACATTTTTTTAAAAACTTAATAGCATCTATGTCTTTGATTCTCGATATTCTATTTGGAATACTTAAAGTATAGAAAGTATTACTTTTTATCTTTCTAATATATGTTGAACATTTAGCATTTTTACTTCATATCATATTATTTTAAACAATAAATGTGAAAAAAAATTTTTCAGACAGTTTCTTGGGTCCAAGGCGGGCTTTTAATATTACCATTTGTATTACTATTTTTAAATTATGGATTTTTAAAAATACACTTATTTTGTGAATTATTTTTATCCTAAACTAATTGTAGAACTCTTTCCCCAATATTATCTCTAGTAAAGGTAGTTATAAAAGGAGTTTAACAATAAAGGATCATTTTTTGACATTTAAAATATAGATAATAGCCCAATATTTTCAAAAGTATTTGACTACCATAGATATGACCATTTTATCTATTGAGGTAATTTTGAACATCCTTTTTATAAACTCATTTATAGTAATAATGATATTGACCATTTTAAAAATGTCAATTAACACACATATCACACATTTTTATAAATATTTTATACATTCTATTTTTAGAGGCTTTTGATAAGGAATAAAATGATCACTTATTCTCAAATTCCAACAGTGGATACTGAGCTTTATGTTCTCAGTAAATGAAAATAGCACATCATTTATAAATTTATCTATATTGTTTTACTTTAGTGATGAATAGAATACATATTTTTATTGTTTCTTGAAATTTATGTGTGCTTTCTGTTTGTGGTACTTCGTTGATAAATCTTAACATTGAATTCAAAAGTCCTTTGCAATTTTTGAGGTTTGTTTTTCTCTATGTTCAGGCAAATACAAATCTTAATTTTAATGTACTTTTAATTGATTCAAGAATTTCACACAATGTATTTTAATTATATCCAGAACTCTTCCCCTTGTCTACTCTCATCTTACCATCCTCAACTTCATGTCCTCTTATTTTCAGACTGTTGTTTGTTCGTTTTTAAAAGTCTATTTTGTCTAAATGAGTCTATCCTTCAGAGACAGGTGAACCTATGACTCATCACACCAGCAAGGAAAACCGACTCTCTTCTCAGCATCTATCGATTGCCAAAAGACCTCTCATCAGAGAAGGATTTTTGATAGCAGATGATGATTAACACAGAGACCCACAACTGATCAACATGCAGAGAATTAGAAACTGAGGAGTATTCAACTCTAAATGGAATATCTAAATCACACCTTCTAAGCCCAGGGTTCAGGAATCATTGTGAAATAGGGTGAGGAGAGATTGTAATTGTAAGAGGGTGGTAGATAAATACAAGGAAACTTGTCTGGATATCACAGGGTTGGACATATGAACCCACCGCACTTATGACAGTATACGCAAAACTTGTGGAAAACCAAGACAAATTGTGCAGGCCCAGTATAAACTGAGTAGATGGGCAGGATGGCCAACTTTTGCAAGTGGATTTACGGAATAGTCACAACACAAAGAAGCATCTTGGAAAGAGAGACTGTGAAGAAACCTTCTGGTGGTTTTATCTTAAACTTCTCAGTTTTGAAAATATCCTTGTTAAAAATAATTTTATTATTTATGAAAAGGTTTAATTCTGAGTGATCTTGTTGGGAGCTGCGGAGTGCCATGCCTCAAAGATGGCGCCGGTTTCCGCCTCCCACCCCCACAGGCGTGAGCGCTCCATGCAGCAAACATGTCCTTATTTGGTTTGGCTTTGCTGAAGCCCTCTGTTCTGCACAGAGATATCCTATCCTTGAGACCCACGTGGTGGAAGTCGATTGGTTGTGACATGCCTTATAGGTGGTGAACCAGGAAGGGACAGGGGGAGAGCGGATGTAAGGTTACCCGAATAAACTGCTTGAGGAAAATCGCTCTCATGTCGTGTCTTCTTTCGCTGGATGAACAGGGACGCGACAAGTGGTGGCCCAGTATGGGGATCCTCGCTTCTGATCAGAACCGCAAGCAGTCGGGGCAGCGCCGGAAAGTCCCCAGGTAAGGAGGGACGATAAAGGTCGCGGTGAGCGACAAGTCAAAGACCTTGTCAAAGGTCAAAGACAAGTAAAGCGGCAAGGATAAATTCGCTGTTTGGCGAATCAAAAGTTAAAGCTCGTGGATTTGCGAGCCAAGATCAGTAGATGGAAGTATATCTACTTCTTGCTGGGAGTCTGTTTGTTAGTTTTCTTTTCTGGGTAATCGTCTTCTCAGTATTCTGCAGGGTGTGTCCCAAAGGAGTTAACATGGGGAGCTCACCGACCCACCCAATTTTTTATGCCCTCAAAGACTTGCTTAAGGCAAAGGGGCTAAAACTTAAAAAGGAAACATTGATTAATTTTTTGACAGAATGTGATCTTATTGCCCCCTGGTTCTTAGTGTCAGGGAGTTTGACAGTAACAAGCTGGGATAAATTGGGGAGAGATCTTGATTTTGCATCAGAGCAAGGCACGCTTAAAGCTGGTACCCGCCCGATATGGAGGCTGGTGCGTGCCTGTTTGGGGGATCAAAATGCTGCCCAGCATTGGAAAGAGGGCAGCAGCCTTGGAACAGTTACGGAAGAAAGATCAAAAGGAGATTCAAATGGTAGAGAAGGAAGTGAACCCATCTTGAAAGCTCAGATTCAGATCAGAGTGAACCTGAGGATGAAGAGGAGGAGACTTTGCGTTGATCAGGAGTCTGAAACAACAAGAAATAGGAGCCCTCGAAGAGCAAAAACCTAAAAGAACATTAAAAGAGGAACCTCCGGGTTTGAGGCCACGCCCTATGGCGCCTCCTCCTTATGACCCTCCCTCAAGTAGTCGGGGTGGTGCCTCTTCTATTTCCTTCTGCCCCGAGGTCTGGAGGGAAGTGGTCACAGCCTATCCAGTGTTTGTAGACACAGCCAACAATAATCAAAGATATCATGAACCCCTTGACTTTAAAGTAAAAAAAAATTTAGCTGAATCAGTAAGAGCTTATGGGGTAGGTGCTGCATTTACTGTCACAAATAGAAAATTTAAATCGGTTTTGCTTGACCCCGAGTGATTGGGCTCAATTGACAAGATCAGTTTTGAGCCCAGGACAGTATCTAGATTGGAAGTCTTGCAATATGAGTTTGCCTGTGAACAAGCGCTTTTAATCTAAATGCTGGCCTCCCCCAGGCTGCCTGGGATAGAGACATGCTTTTGGGGCAAGGCGCACCGCCAATCACCAAATTAATCTCCCCGACCAAGTGTATACTCAAAAAAATAGCATTGCCATTAGGGCTTGGAAAGCATTGCCAAATAAAGGGGAAGTACAGGCAACACTAACTAAAATCATACAGGGACCTACTGAGCCTTTTCTGATTTTGTTGCCAGACTTGTTCAAGCGGCTGGTAGGATTTTGGTAATGCTGACACTGCCATGCCACTTATCAAACAATTAGCCTTTGAACAATGTACAAAAGAGTGTCGGCAAGCGATAAATCCTTACAAAAACAAAGGCATGAGGCATGGATGAAAATTTGCAGAGAAATTGGCGGACCCTTAACTAATGCCGGTCTTGCAGCCGCGGTCATACAGCTTTCAAAGCAAAAGAAAAACCCAGGAAGATCAGGCGCTTGCTTTAGATGTGGTGAGTTAGGCCATTTCAAAGAGCATTGTCCTATGAGAAGGGAGAGCGGATGTAAGGTTACCTGAATAAACTGCTTGAGGAAGATCGCTTTCGTGTCATGTCTTCTTTCGCTGGACGAACGGGGACGTGACAAGTGGTGGCCCGTATGGGGCTGCCATTGAAGATGAACATTCCCCACAAGCTTGGCTCTCAATTATGCAAAAAATCTTAAGGTCTGTGTCGCCCCTGAATGTCTTCAGTTCCTACTCAGAGATGGGCAACTTTCCTTCTACCTAAGGCATGGAACCCTCAGGGCGATGGGGTATCTATGACGGGTTTAATTTAATGGAAGATGATCCTAAGACAGGGGGGATTGTTGAATTCAGCCATCTGCGGCCTCGAGACCATGCTCTATTTAAAAAAAAAGGGGGAACGTTGGGAGCTGCGGAGTGCCGCGCCTCAAAGATGGCACCGGTTTCCGCCTCCCACCCCACGGGGGTGAGCGCTCCATGCAACAAACATGTCTTATTTGGTTTGGCTTTGCTGAACCCTCTGTTCCGCATAGAGATTCCTATCCTTGAGACCCACGTGGGGAATTGATTGGTTGTGAACAGCTCTTATCAGGGTGACCAGGAACCCCCCCCCCCCGGGGCCCAGCAATCAACCTCCCCTACCCACATCCTGCACGGCTCTCTTAGTGTCCGAAGGGACGAGGGTGAGAGCAGGATATGTAAGGTTACCCGAGTAAACTGCTTGAGGAAGATCGTTCTCGTGTCGTGTCTTCTTTTGCTGGATGAACAGGGACGCGACATCGATCTCCCCTCTGTCATTGGTCTATGTGTCTGTTGCTATGAAAATACTATGCTTTCTTTATTCTTGTAGCTTTATATTAACTTTTGAAATCAGGAAGAATTGATATCTCAAATGTTGCTCTTTCTTTGAAGATTGTTTTAGCTATGTAAGTGTTGTGTTCTTTTTCTTTTGTACCAGGCCCCATGAACCCAGGCGCTTTTTACATGCTACGTGCATTCTTTGAGTCCACATACTTAACAAACACCAGGAAGAGAAGAGTTGCAGAGAAAAATGAGGAGAGACCGAGAGGTGGAGAGAGATGGAGAGAATGAATTGCTTGTAAATTCACGCATCAGTCAATTGCTTTCTCGGATACAAGTAGTGCTCCCATACCCCAGGTCGAACATATCTATCTCCTCATTCCCGATAGTGGGTGACGCCAAAAAGGGACCTTGAAAACCTGTCGCGAAGAGATGACAACCGCTGCCTTTCCAGTTAAAGGCCTTGCATTTGCTGTGATAAACCACCATCCAGTAAAAGATTATAGGCAAATCCACAACCACAGGGACGAAAAAACAAATCTCTCTAATGAAGAAAATGCTTGCTTGTGATCTCATGGCATGAAACTGGTTCACGGCAGGTCTTGTGTCATTCATTGTCAAACACATAAGTAGATGATTAGGAAGGAGATGAACGAGATGGGAGAATCAGGATGAACAAGAGCTGACAAATCCCATGATCCTCCAAGGGGCATCCCAGTATAAGGAAAGTCAGCCCAGCAGTCCAGCTGAAGGGTAATTTCAGAAGAGCTTTGCAGCCTGTGATGGCTCTGGAGTGGGGCAGCCATTGGTTCCCAGTCAGTGTTCTACATATAAAATCATGTTATGATTTTTTGATGTAAGGTCTCATTGTGTAGCCCAGTTTGCCCTGACATTTGAAGTGAGGACCAGTCCCTGCCTCCATAGTGATGGAATTAAAAGCATATACCAATATGCCTGACTAAAATTATGTTGTCTTATAAAAACAAGTTCCTTTTTCTCCCAATATCCAAGTAAGATACTTGTCCTTCCATTTTTTTTGTCTAATTACTGTAGCTGAGTAATTCCAACTCAATACCTTGCTGAATAGAAATAAGAAAACAGATATCCTTCACATGTTCTGGATGAAAACATTTAGCCTTTCACCATTGAATATAGACAAGAGTTCTATGGAAATATTTTTTAAAAAATATTTATTCTTTCGTTATTGTGTGCATGAGTTTATTGTCTACATGTGTTTAAACCCCCCCCCGCCCCCGTCATGCAGTATCCAAGGATGTCAGAAGAGTATGGAATTCCCTGGAACTGGAGTTATGGATAGTTGTTAGCTGCCATGTGGGTACTCAGAATTGAATCTGAGTTCTATGCAAGGGCAGTCAGTGCTGTTAACCACTGAGCCATCTCTCTAGCCCCCAGTTCTGGATATTTTTAAATCTAAAATTCATAATATCAAAGTAGTCTTCTAGTCATAGTTTATAGAATTCTTTTAATAAAAGGACATGAATTGTTTCAAGTGCTTTTTCACTAGGAATTGAGATGGTCATATTTTCTTTTTCTTAATCCCTGCTGCTAGTATCCTACATTACACTGAAGTGCAAAATGTCTCTATTAATAACAAAGAGGACACAAGATGTTCATCCTGTGAAATGAGAGTAGAACCACTCATATGATTTCCCTTGGATACTTGCTAGTAGGCACAAACAGAAGATTAGGCTCTGTATAAGGATTTTTGCCCATAGAATATTTTGGTCAGCATAATGGTATTTCTTGGTTAATTTGAACTATGCTGGAAGGCTAGAAATAAAATGATGAGCTCAGGTCTTAAAATATTCAATTTTGACTGTTTGTAAATGACCTGAATAGCCTTAATGAAAGCCTCTGTGACATCTCTGGGGCAGAAGAAAAAAGGGTGGAGACTGACCACTTCCCCCAAATCGCTATCTTAAACCCCTTTTCTCAATCTGTATCTATATAGTCATGGAGACCTCCATAAAAGGAATTAACTAAGAAAGAAAGAAAAAAAATGACTCATTTAGCTTACAGGTGCTTGTCTACAATGGAGGCACTATTTAAATGCAAACAACTGTAACACTGCAGTAATGCTTTGGTTCAAAGGTGAAGAAGGTTTATCCTCCCAGTAGCCATAGCTTCAAATAACACATGTGGTTATCATTACATCTGAAAGAATAAATGGCCGGTAAGAGTTTCTGCTGCTTTTTGGACTGTCTTCAGGTTGCTATGACCTATGTTACCTGGGTAACATAGAAAATTTGAAGTAATTTATCACAGTTCTGGAGGTAAAAAGTTCAAGATCAAGGTGATGGCAGAATTGCTGTCTGGTGAGAGCCTGGTCAGATGTTCCCTTCCTATGTGCTCATGTGATGGAAAAGGTGAATGTGCTATTGAAATATTTGGAAAAGCCACTATTATCACTCATGAAGGCTTTATCCTCATAACCTAAATATGCCCTCCAAGGACACATATCCAGACACCTTTTATGTATTCCTTATTCCATGACATGTACAGTAGCTCTTCCCTTATTAAATCATGAAAATTCTTTGATCCACAAAAAGCTTTCATCTACACAATGCCTGATCAAATATACTTCAAAATTGCTTCTCTACTATTTTGAAATATATTTTTGTAAATCAGATTCCTCTTATACAATTGAGTTGTATATTATTATATGTTATTGATGGATATTGGTAGGAATTTTGACCCTGGAACACTTGTGACACAGAAAAATTGAATATTGGTGGCATTTAGCATTTGGAAATCTCATTAGGAAATTTCCCACCTTGATGTATCAGATTTGCTAAATTGCCATCCATATATAGGATACAGAAAGCATGTTAATTACTTATGCCTATACAAACTCAATTTTCAGTACTGTTAATGATTTATACTCTACGTACATGAAAGTGACAATAAACTCTTTCACGTGATTTTCAACAACAGTAGATTGAAAAGTCTGGAACATACCCTTGTGGAACTGAAAATATTCCTAAGATAGAATCCCTGTGTTGACTGGCTTAATGGGAAAATTCTCCACATACTTGGTTTCCTCAGTGAATATATTCCAAATGTCATTTCTCTTTTCCTGTGTACATGTTTCTGGGGCAGCTGACTAAGAACCCCCTTTCCCAATATCATTTCTGTCTTGTCTTTTTTGTGCCAGAGTGATGTAAGCCAGCATGCTGGCACCTTACTAGTATTTTTTGCAATGATACAAATGTTAGCAAGTTAGGCAGTGCTTAACTGGGTCTGGAAGTGATTGTGAATCTCTCTGACTACATGCCACAAGCCCAAAATTACAGTTATTCTCATGGCAACTATTAATATCATTGCTATTATTCCCTGATAATGCTGCGAATTCTATCACATGCTTTTATTATTTCTTACTGTGTCTGCACTGAGGAAAAGTCAAATTTCTCCATGGTATTTTAAGTAAAGAATTCCTTTATTCAGCTCATTCTTTTTTGAAGTTTTACTGAATGATTTCCAGAGTGTGTGTGTGTGTGTGTGTGTGTGTGTGTATATATATATATATATATATATATATATATATATATACATCAATGATCAGAATTAGGATTGATAAGCCCCACTTTAAATATGTGCACGTGTTTGTCAGTTGGCTGGTGCAGATAGTACTAGAGAAGTTGCCATGTCAGGACAGCCACTGAGAAATTAGTGTTTCCCAGAATACCATGTACAAAATAGATCTTCAATAAGTGCACACTGGAAAGTGTTCATTGAAAATCAATAAGAGAAGTAAATTAAATGCTGGAGGCCAGGATTAAATACATTTTGGTGCACTCAAGCAAGCTCAAGTTACTAATTGAATTGATACCCAGAAGAGTTGCCCAGGGAATTTCATATCCAGAAGGTAAAAAGAATGATGATCTAAGATTGATTCCCCAAATCAACTACTGGAGTTTTATGCTATAAGTCATTCTTTCTCAGGCAGCAAAGAACTACTGATAAGTTTTATGGCAAGAAAGATAAATAAATGATTCCTTTCAGAATTAAGGAAATTGCCAGAAAGGTGCTTAGGCTATAACATATCAGTATTGAACAACTCATACACCTTCTCTCAGAATTACCAGTGCTAAATACCAAGCATCTATAGAGCTGTACTTCTACTTGCACAGAGCAATGACTAAAGGGTTTAAGCTTCTTAGCAGCTGTACTTTAAACAGACAAACAAAACTCTCAAATATATGTAATACAAAACAGAGTAAATTAAACTTGTTTTTATTTAGTTGATGGCAGAAACATACATTTTCTATTGGAATAGTAAATTATAAATTTCAAACTACATAATGTACCCAAGTCTGAGTTAGCCAAATTGTCTCTTTTGCTCCAACATCTTTACCCATAAATATAATAGAAAGTATAGGTTTCAATCTCATGATAAAGAGAGGTCATACATTCTAGAGAAATTGCTATCTTGGTCATATCCCTAGACAAATGTAACTTCTGACTGTATGATACATATGGGTTTTTATATTTACAGAGAAGTGTATCATTCACCACTTTACAAAGAAACTTCTTTTTCCAACAGATGGAGGCTATTACACAGTTAAAAAACTGGTCACACACAGAGAATATGTGTCTGAGAGATTCCCAGCCATAACTGACATCTACAGTGGAATCTGTACATCTAAATTTCATGGAACATAGCCGAACAGGTGGTAGAGAGACTATTAATGTATCCCTCAATTCTCATGCATGAAGCTTCCTCATGCAACAGACTAATTGCAGTTACAAAAGGCCACACTACACTGAGTGAAGTCCAGAGAATAAGAGATTGAAGAGTGTGTGTCCATGAATAGGACTCCCACATTAAACCTCACTCAACCATGGCTCAGGGACCATTGTAGAAGAGGGTGTGGAAATGTAAGATCCAGTGTTGGTGTGTGAACCAACACTGAGTCTTCCTCTGAGAACATCACTTGTGAGCTTACAGCAATGGTGACAGCGTGCAGCAGACCCATGCAAACTCTATCAGATTAAAAACTCAGCATAGAACTGGGGAACTAGGCATCAGGCCCCAACCTTAGCCAAAGAAGTATTGACAACTGATTATTGCTGGGTGAGGGATAGCTGATCTTCCTTACGGGAGTGACTCTAGATAGGTTGACTAGAGTCCAGTGGATTAAGTTGCACTGAGGAACATATGTGTACAAAAGTTTGACTCTATAGGCCTTAACATATATAACAGAATGCAAGAAATCCAGTGGAAGAGGATATGGGGGAGTGCAAATGAGGCAAGGGATCTAAATATTATTAATATTTATTGTATGAAATGGACAATAATGTAATAATATATATTTAGAAAGATAAAATTACAACAAAACCCATCAAAACAACCTACAAAATATGAAAGTTCTATATGTTACTAATGTTTCAGATCATTATCATATAGCCTCTCACTACTGAGTATTGAGATTTTTCTTCCTTTTTTGTTTTGTTTTGTTTTTGGTCTTTTTGAGACAGGGTTTCTCTGTAGCACTAGCTGGCCAGGAAATTGCTATGTACACCAGGTTGGCTTTGAGACCTGCTTGCCTCTGCCTCTTGAGTATTGGAATTAAAAGCATGCACCACCTCACCCAAATGAGCTTTTTCAATAAAATGCTTGATGATGTCACAATTGATAGGGACATAACTGAATCTTACAATATAGTTATAGTTGCAAACATCTCTGAGGCAGTATATGTCTAGTCTTCAGGATGATTTTCAAATTGAAATTTAAAATGTTTTTTCTCTCCATGACTAAAATGTTTCTATCTAAAGTGGAATATCTCATGATATCCCAACACAAAAGGACAGCTTCTGAATTAGGGAGAAGTGGTGCACATGGGTGGTCAAGGGTCACCCTTGATCAGTTCATGGCTTGAAAGCTGAACAAACTGATGTGTTAAATGTGTAGTTTATTATATAGAGAGATCACTGCCAGTTTCCAAACATTTTGATTGGACCTGGTGGCTGTAGCTATAATCCCAGCACTTAAAATGTTGAACTCGAATTAGTGGGAGTTTCATGCCAGTCTGAGATCTGTCAATAACACCAGTATTATAAATGGATCATTCTTAACAATTAAACCTTATTCCAAAGCATTGAAAGTCCTTAAACAACGACCAAGAGAAACTAACCAACTGGACTAAGTATCTGGCTTTTGACTTGAAAGTATTTTGGAAGCAGAGTGCTTGTTAAATACGCAGAAAGAAAGTATGCTACCCTCAGAGACACATTAAAGAATTGTAAGATTGAACCTGGCACTTGCCTCAAGAAGTCCTGAAGAAGATAAATGGATCACTGACTCTGATTTGAGAAGCACTTACACATTTGGGAATGATTTCTAGTCATAATTTTCAGCACTCTGACTTGTTTTGAGAGGAAAACTATGATGAAAAATGTTGATTGATATAGTTAATGAAAGGAGAAATATCAGTAAATTTTTGTTAAAATATATGAAATATTTTATCCATTATTCTCATACAAATTAAGAATCTCTTTTCTCATCTTTATTTTTTGATACAGTAACAAATTTATATCACCTATTCTTAATTATGAAGGAACCAATGCCAGTTCCTGAAGAAACAACATGCTGAATATACATATTCTCAGTTCATTTAGGAAAGAATGACTTTTACACATAAACATTTAAGTTTTGCCAGCTTCTGCATTATTACTCCACATTAATTGCTCTAATTTATCACTATTCTATAAGCTGTTAAAAGCACACATCTGGGGACCAGCAAGATGCTACTGAGGGCAAAGCCAATTCTATCAAGCCTGATGACCTGTGTTAAATCCCCAAGACCCACAGAGTAGAAGGAGAACATAGAGTTCTGTGGGTCCAAATTTAATTGCTGGAAGCTAAACAAAGAGAAAGTTACTGTAGATTGTGGAAAGAGCATGCAGAAAGTTGTTAAAAAGAGAATTATTGGGCCTTGAGAGATGGCTTAGTGGTTAAGAGCACCGGTTGCTCCTGCAGTGGTCCTAAGTTAAGTTTTTAGCACCAACATGGTTGCTAACAACCATCCATAACTCCAATTCCAGGAAATCCAACACTCTTTTCCAGCCTCCAGGGGCATTGCATGTATATGATGCACTTACATACATGCAAGGTAAGCACTCACACACATACAATAAAAATTTGTAAATTAAAAATATTGTTACAATGATAAATTTTAAATAATTCAAGTTATGTTTTCTGGTGGGAAGATTAGAGATATGTACAGGATTGTAAATGTCAAAATGCCATTGTGGTGTGCTATAGCTCTACCCCCTTCTTTTAAAGCAGCATGAAGCACAGAATGGATGGGTTGTGGTGGAGATGAGATGTGAGGCAGAGATTCATGGCTTAAGTGACAAATGATATTCTAAAGAGGCATTTCAGTGACAACTGACCAGGAGGAACACAAGTGCAGGGGCCAAGAAAAAGAATCCCTACAATTCCAAGTGATCAAACATGAACAGAGAAATATGAATTATTCAAATGTTAGAGACTGAATTAATAGCCTGAACCAAATTGAGATGCAATACTAGATTGAACAGAAGGAGACATGTTGACTTTGAGACCTTACTATAAATCTCGATGTCAGGTAAGTTGTTAAAAAATCAAGCAAAGAAATTTAAGAAATTAGATCACTAATATTCATTTCCTGGTATTCTGGTTTACATGGGATGAAAATCAACTAAGTATTCCAAAGGAGATGTGGTTCCAGATTATCAGCCTTAGTCCAAATTCCAGGTAGAAAGGACTTATCTTCTTTTCTAGGCTGAATATCCACATTTTAGAGTGTCAAGATGATTTCTAAAAGAAAAAATGAGACAACCAATGAAAATTAATTCATATTAAAACATCATTCCTATAAACCATGTTTTAGAGAATGATACTCAACTGAATGAAATATAGAACAAGAGGGAAAAGGAGAGGGAAGAGACACAGAGGAAAGATAAGGAGGAGACGGGAAAAGAGGGGCAGACAGGAAGGAGAATGTCCTGCATGGAGCCACAGGACCTCTTTTCCCAAAAGGCGAAAATGATAAAGTTTAGGACTCTGAATAGTAATGATTTAAAACAAAACAAAACAATAACAACAAACTATAAGCAATGCTCCAAACGAGGTATAAATAACTAAGAATTCCTCCCTCACAAAGTAATAAAAATTGTGGTCAAAGGCTTAACAATTTGATAACAAGCAGAAATCTATGTTAATTATGTGGGGTTTATGAATTCTGGGTTTGAAACATAATTCCTACATCTTCATCACCTTTTTTATTTAAACTTCAAACATCTATTCCCTATATTTTGCAAATTCTTTTCTAGTTTCAACTGAAGTGGCAAAATAATTTTTTTTTACTCTTTAACTCATATGAGAAACATATTTGAAGCAATTTTTTCAAAATAATGTGCTTAAAAAAGTTCCTTTTCATTATAAAGTGGCTACATTGCAAAACATGTGTGTGGGAGCAGGGAGGGATTTAATTTGAGGAAATGCAAATCAACTTTTCTTTTAAAAAGCTGATGAATAATGTGACTTCACAATATTATTTTATTTGATTTAATTTTTTTTCAAATGTGTTCACTTATTTCCAAAGAAATATTCAAGGATAAAGCAATTGCTAAGCTATTGTTTAAAAGTACAATCTGGCCGGGCATGGTGGCACATGCCTTTAATCCTAGCACTCAGGAAGCAGAGGCAGGAGGATCTTTGTGAATTCAAGGCCAGCCTGGTCTACAGAGTGAGTTCCAGGACAGTTGGGGCTACAGGGAGACCCTATCTTGAAAAGACCAAAAAAAATTAAAAAATAAAAGTACAATCTGGCTGGAGAGATAGCCTATCGGTTAAGAGCACCAACTGCTCTTGCAGAGGACCCAGGTTCGATCCCCAGCACCCACATGGTGGCTAAGAACCGTCTGTAATTCCAATTCCAGGAGAATTCCAGTTCCAGGGGAATCCAAGACCCTCTTCTGACCACGGCATTGCACGACACGGGTGAACAAACCTACATGCAGACTGTACATTCATACACATACAAAAAAAAATAATAAATTTAAAAAAAAATTTTAAAGTACAATCTAATAGAACCATGAAACAGAAGGACAAAATGTTTTAAAAAATTCTAGAACCTTGGTTTGAAATTTCATTTTCATAATTACCATAGACTATAATTTATCTGTAATGTTTCAGATTCAGTTAAGATTTAAATGCAATTCAATAACCATCACTTTTTTTTAATTTTATTTATTTCTGTATGTGTATGATATGATAACGTTTAATCTTTAGCTGTCAGTAATAACTTTTGTCTTTAGATTAATGACACTTGTCTTATTATTTTTTATTATTTTCTCTACAATGATGAGCAAAAGTTACCCCATAAAAGAATCATTTTGTGCTTTTTGCAAGTCAGCCAAGAATAATAAAAATGGATGAAATATAAACATTGAAGCTTAACATTTTGAAGAAAATGCTGACTCTAATCACACTGGTTCAACTAACGATAATAGAATTTAATATTACCATAATTATTATAACTCCATAATCACACAGTTCAGTAAATCATATAGGATAATGTTATTCCAAAGGCTTGTAGTTACTTCAGAATCACATCTAAAATTAATGTTAGAATTTTAAAATAGACAAAACGGATGCATTCAAATTACGTTGTCTTATGCAAATGATTCAAATTAGCTTTGCATTATGAAGAAAATGCTAAAATAATTCTGGAGTCTGGCAGCCATCCTTTTACACACAGGTGTGTTTCGCCACAGCAACACTTGATTGAATTTTAGATGTACAATTTAGGACTAAAGGCTGCATACATGGAAAAATCAACAAAAGTTTGACCTATTAATTTTATCTTTGTGAAAGCAGAAAATAAATTATTGGGATATCACTTAGGGGGCTAAAACACAGTGTAAAATTTTTACATTCTTCTAGAATCTGAATTGAGAATTGTGTTTTACAAGAATATTGAGTATTACTCTGAAAGTAATCCAAAAGCTGACTGAGAAAATGTTCATTTTTCACTTACATGCTAATCCAAAGTAAATGATACCTCAGTATGTATAGTTTTGCCATCTGAGATCTTAGTGTCCAACCATAAGATGGAGGGGGGTGGGGGACGTGAATTTGGTCTACTTTATTCAGCATCACCTTCATTGGCCATAGCAGTAGTGTGACCCTAGTTTCTCTTGAGGCTAGCAGACACAGGCATCCTGTTTCCAGAAGACATATTACAGCAGCTTGTGGAATACACAAGTTGCTACTGCTTAGTTTTAATCTAACTATGACTAAATCTTGTTCATAAACCTAAATGTTTTTACTATTTTCTATATATGATCTCTTCGGGGTTTAGCAGTTAGATTGTGTTGTTGGCATTATCACACAAACCTGGCAACTTACAAGACTGTGCTGAGTGACTCTGCCCAAAATCCATTTAATATTATATTATGGGACATAAATAATTCAGTAGAGAATTACTCACCATTGTCTCTTTAGCATAGCAAAATGAAATAGAGTAGTGATTTGACATCCAAAGTAAATATGGACTATCCATACTCATGAATTCATGAGTTCATAAATTATATATAATGTGAACTTTAATAAGAGTTTGGCAAAAATCAAATGTACATGGGCTGGAGGGATGGCCTAGCGGTTAAGAGTGCCGACCGCTCTTGCAGAGAACCTGGGTTCGATCCCCAGCACCCACATGGCGGCTGAGAACCGTCTGTGACTCCGGTTCCAGGAGAACTCCAGTTCCAGGGGAATCCGAGACCCTCATCTGACCTCCGCGGCATCGCACGACACAGGTGCGCAGACCTGCATGCAGACAATACATTCATACACATAAAAATAAATAAATAAAGTCTACACACACATCTTAAAAAATCAAATGTACATGAAAAAATTCAGAGACATCACTGTTTTGATAATAAAATATTCATATGATTAAAAAATGGAAGATGATTTAAAACTTTACAATTAGTCAAAGTTTCTTAAAACTTTATACCGCTACATAAAATAGTTAAAACTCCCAGAACTTTGGAGAGTACTGAAACATTGAAATTACAGTATGTGCAAATTATTTTATAATTCAGCATGTAAAGTTCTTTGGAATTGTCTCCAAAGTCCTCATAAGTATAAAACCAGAAAGAAAAATAAACAAGGAAAACATCAGCGATGGTGGATTGTCAGGGAAGTGAGGCAACAGGACATACGATTCTCACAACATTGAAGGAATAGAGTAATGCTGGCCAGAGAAGAAGATCAGAATAATAAACTACCAGAGCATCCCGAACCAGATGAGGGATACTTAAAATATAAGTACTGAAGTGCTTGAGGGTCAAAGGGGAAGGTAAAGAATTAAAAATTCTTTCTCTGGAGCTGTTGTTGGACTCTGGTCAGTTCTGGCGTTTCCTTTCAGGGGCTGACAGTTTTCCGGAATAAACCTTTCAATCCTACTAATGAAGCACAAGCAATTAGATATATAGTATTTAAACAGTACTAATTGTTATGGTAGGTTATTTTTGGTATAGACACAGATGTGTGGATGGTATGTTAATCCATGAATTTGTTTTTCTGTAAAAATGATAGGGTCCTACTGTGGCTTATAACATCTCCTAACCACTAGAGGATATAAGCTTGTGGCATCAGCCATAGGTTTATCTCCAAGGAAGAGCTAATAGACAATTAGTATTTGGTATATACAGGCATATGGCTGCCACTGCTGCACAGTATTCCAGGTAGTTGAGGTTGTATCTGGTGCTGATGGAGGAGTCTGCTTGACTCAAGGAGACCTATATTGGCTTTATTGGTTTAGTGGCCTTTGGTAACACTCTCTGTATTCCAGAGACCAAACTGTACACTTGCATGTGTGGTCCTAATGCATCTTTCCCATGCTTACTTAGGTTTGACAGCAGGGCCTTAGTCGCTTCTCTTCTTGCAGGTATCCCAGTTTACAGACAAGAGACGTTACCTTTTTTTTGGGGGGGGCTTGGTCCTCTGGCAAACCATCTCCTTGGTAGAATAACTTTGCTGATGTCAGAGCTCTTGTATTAATATATTTTTGCTTAGTGCATAGCTTAAGGAGACTTTAGTATTTTTTTATTTTTTTTTTTTTTCTTTTTTCTTACGTTCTTTTTCTATTAGTCAATTAAAGAGGCAGGTAGTTTTTACCTGTTTTATAAGAGATACCTCTATAGACAGTTGGCTCAATTTACAGTTAGAGAACGATTCATCATCATTATATTTTCTCCTTTTCTATTGGGGGGAGGTAAGAAAAGTCTCTCGTATTAAAACTCCTGCGGCGTACAAAAGTCAACTCCACATGGATTAAAGACCTCACGTGAACCTCAAACTCTGAAGATGATAGAAGAAAAAGTTGGCAGCAGACTACAAGACATAGGCGTAGGAAAAGACTTCCCTACATAGACAGCAGCTGCACAAGAATTAAGGTCGACAATTGACAAGGGACCTCATAAACTCAAAAGCTGCTGGTACATCAAAAGAAAACAATCAAGAAGTGACGAGAAATCCCACAGAGTGGGAGGAAACCTTAACCGCAAATACATCTGACAAAGCATTGTTCCAGAATATATAAACTACTCAAAAAACAAAGAAAGAAGAAAACAAATGACCCGCTCAATAGATGGAGCAAAGAACTGAACAGAGACTTCCACAAGCGAGGAATTAGAGAGGTCTGAGAAACACCTCAAGAACTGTTCAACATCACTAATCATTAAGGAAATGCAAATGAAAACCACTGAAGATATCATCTAATCCAATAAGACTGGCTAGGATCAAGAAAACAAATGAATACCAAGTGCTGGAGAGGTTGTGGGGAAAGGGGAACTACATCATCCACTGCTGGTGGAAGGTAAACTCATACAGCCACTATGGAAAGCAGTGTGGAGAAACCCTTGGAAGACTGTGGAATGAACTTCCCACCCGACCCAGCCATACCACTCCTGGGCATGTACCCCAAGACTTACGCCACCACAGAATACATGAACGGCCATGTTTATTTGCAGCTCTCTTCACAATAGCAAGGAGCTGGAACCAACCTAATGCCCCTCAACTGGACGAGTGGATAGAGAAAATGTGGTACATCTACACAATGGAGTTTTATGCAGCAGTAAAGAAAGACGACATCAGAGAGCTTGCAGGAAATGGCGGAGCGAGAGGACATCATGCTGAGTGAGTAACACAGTCCAGAAAACAAACGACGAATGGTAATCCCTCATCTGTGGATGCTAGTGCCAATTACCCAATTGTAATTATTTCTTGTATAGGGCCCCCTGAGCTTTTGTCCAGGCAGTTGGGCATAACGCATTTTGGAAACAACAACAACAGAAAAGAACTGCATCAAAGAACTGATGAAACAGTGAACTTCGGCTCAAAACAGTCAACTCCCATGGAAAATATTGAGAATGACTAAGAGATGAAAAACATGTTGGCAGAGATGCATGAGCTCTGGTGGGGTGGGGGAAGGAGCAGGAACACGGGTCTAGATTTGGTTAAAAATAAATAAATTTATGTGAAAAAAAAAAGAGAAAATAAACTCTTTCTTCCACAAGTGAAAAAAAAAAAAGAGACAGACTTCCTCAGTGACCTGGAAGTGACCTTCCTGTTTTGGCTGGTGGGCTGCCTGGCCAGCAAGTCCCAAGGTTCATGCTATCTCTGTGCCTCTGGGATTACAGGCCAGGTACCACTAGCCTGTTTTTTTTTTTTTTTTTTTTTTTTTTTTTAATGTTTCTGCTGGGGGTCCAAACCAGGTCCTCGCTGTTTGCATAGCAAGAAAGCACTTTTTTTTAATGTTTCGTGCTGGGGGTCCAAACTCAGGTTCCGCTGTTTGATAGCAAGCAAGCACTTTATTGACAGAGCCACTCCCAGCCCCCATTTCTGCCTTTTGTGCTACACATTTATGTGAGGCGAGAACTTTACCATTGAGCTATATCCCAGCTTGCTACGCATGTATGTTAAGCAGTGTTTCAGCATTGATGATTATAAAGTCAAATCAACTGAATCTCCGAAAAGTGCAAAGATGCTCTGAGTCCTGCAGGATCAAATATTGTCAAGATTAATTCTTTAGGTAAAAGAAACAAGCACACTGTCTTGTTAATAATGCAAATTGATTTCATCTTTATGAATGCACAATTTTTTATGTTTATGGGATGTGTTTTAAAATAAATGCTGTTTTTTTTTAATTACAGTAAAAAAAATAAAAAAAATAATAAAACCTTGCTAAGAAAGTCTCTTGTATTAAAACTTTGTGGCACCTAGAAGGTAAGTTTCGTTAGGACTCATTATAAATAGTTGTTACAAGTAGGATCCACCGAGGGGTTTGATGTCTGTAGTCTGTAGCAGTCTGAGGCTTTTCTTCCTTTTCAATGTTCAGATGGGCCAACCTTTCTGCTGGCATTTCCTGGTACATCCTACACAATGGAAAGCTGTATCTTTTCTTCCTCAGCTGTTAAGTTGGTGACATTTTGACCTATTGGAACATACAAATCTTTTCCTGTAGTTAGTTTTAAGATTTGAATTGCAAGGTTTTGACAAAAGTTTTCATATCTATCTGTATCCCCCTTTTTTATTTTAGGTTTTTGTTTTTTTGCTTCTCATCCACCTGTGCCCCTTTTCTAAGCTTAGGGAACAATTTGCGGAGGAGGGGCCGTGATAGAATGTAAGGGCTGTGATTGGGGTGAATGGTGAAACTACAGCAATATAGCCTGGACACTCATCTGATCAATTTGATTGAACATACAAGGCCCCCCAGCTGGATGGTGGGACCCATGGGCTGTGTGAGTTTGGGCACAACTGCTTGCAAATTGGTTTTACATGAAGGATGCTTGTACTCATAAATTATTACTTATTGTTAAAAAATGAAAAAAAATAAAGAATAAAAGAAGGAAGCTACAAATATCCAAAAGAGAAAAAAAGGAGAAAAAATACTGAAGTTTGGGCTAGAGTTGAAGATATCAATGAATCTTCAAGGTTTTAAAAATGTGCTGATCTCTAGAAAGATAAGTTCTGATATACACTGTGAGAGGTGTGAAGGTGTATGTGAAGAGATTGCATGTGTGCACCACACACACACACACACACACACACGTCCCCCATACCCCTACATCCCCACACTCCCACATCCCCACACACCCCATATGCCTGTGTGTGTGTTTGTGATGTGTATTACTGACCTCCCTTTACTACCCAATCAAAACCCCTTCCTATGTTTCACATTTCTTTCCCAATAACATCTGTGTTCTACTATCTCCCTTTTCAGAGCTCCTCCACATCCTTACCCCATGGTACCTTTGTACTTTTGAGGTTTTACACTCACATCTAAAGATGCAGCACTGGGGCTGGAGAGATGGCCTAGCGGTTGGGAGCGCCGACGCTCTTACAGAGGACCCGGGTTCGATCCCCAGCACCCACATGGCGGCCGAGAGCCGTCTGAAACTCCAATTCCAGGAGAACTCCAGCTCCAGGGGAATCCGAGACCCTCTTCTGACCTCCGTGGCATTGCACGACACGGGTGCACAGACCTGCATGCAGACAGTACATTGATACACACAGAGAAATAAATAAAAATTTAAAGATGCAGCACTAACATCCAGAAATAAAAGAGAATGTGGGGCCTTTGTCTTTCTGGCTCTATGTTATCTTATTCCATATAATGTTCTACAGTTCCAATTATTTATCTGCAATTTTTATTTTCAATGGATGAAGGACATTTAAGCTACTTCCATCTCCTACCTATTATGAAATGAGCAGCAATGAACATGACTAAACAAATATCCTTGTACTAGGAGATTTGAGTCTTTGGATATATGCCAAGGAGACATGCAGTATGGCCATACAGTGTATCTACTTTGATTTTGTTTGAGAATTCTCAGTATTGATCTCCATGATGTCTACATTTGTATGATGTAGCCCCCCTTTCCTTTCCCTCATTCTCGCCTGCATTTCTGTTATTTTTCATTAACATTTTTGATCCATTTGTAATTGATTTTTTTGTAAAATGAAATATAAGTTTCTAGTTTCATTCTTCCACATGTACATATCAAGTTGATCCAGAGCAAATTCTTGAAAGGGCTGTGGTTTTGCCAATGTCTAGTTATGGTATTTTTTGTGCAAAATCAAGTGCACATAGTTGTATGGGCTTACACCTATCTCTGTCCTCCAATCTATGTACATTTCTGGTTTTGTTCCCATACCATTCTGTATTTATTACTATGGCTCTGTAGTAATACATGCTTTCTGGTTTGGTTATGTCTCAGCATTATTTTATTCGATTATTATTGTTTTTCCAATTTGGAAGGCTTTTTACATCCATAACAAATTTAAGATTTTTCTTCCACATGGAGTGGCAGAAAGATTGTAAGAGTCAGGGAGGTGGTGCAATATCATATGGAAATGAATCCTACAAGCTCCTGGGACCTTATTCATATGAACCTGCAACATTGATGACAGCATACACAAGACCCATGCAAGCTCAACCAGACACAAACCCAGCACAGAACTTCAAAAATGGGTAGCAGGATACAATGTTAATTGAAGAAATATTGGCAGCTGATTATGGTTGTGTGATGAAAAACTGAATTTCTCTAAGAGAGGGATTCCAGATAGGCTGACTAGAGCTCAGAGGAGGAACTGGGACTGAAGAATGGCTGGGAGAGTAATTTGGCACAATAGACCCTAACCCAAATGACAGAATGCATCAACTCTATTGTGGGGTGCCGTGGGAAGGTGCCAATGAAGGAGTGGGTATAAAGGCGATTAAGACATTGAAAAGTTGTGTATGAAATACACAAAAATTCAATAAATTTGAAAAAATTTCTCTTCCTTTTTCTGTTAAAAAATGACAGTCTTTTTTATGTTTAGGAATTCACATTTTCCTCTTTTAATTTTTTATTACTCTAAAATATGAACACATACTTTCAACCCATATATAGTAATTACAGAATCTGAAAGTAAGTGGTGGGCCATTTATGGCAGAATGCAAGATCTGGGGTGGGGCTGGGAGAAGGGAAAGGGGAATATGCCTAAATTGAACTGAAAAATGATGTCTGAAATACACAAAACATCAATAAAAACATTATATTAAAAACATGATATTAGAAGAAAAAAAGAATTGAATTCTTAAGGGGAAGGGGAAGTTTTAGGCCCTGTTGGAGCCCTGGCAGATTCTCATACTAAAGATTTAAAAGAAAAAACCTCTTATGATTTTTGCCAGGCAAATAACATATTAAAATTATAGATATCAAAGGTAAAGCAAACAGGAGGTACTCTGCAAGATAATTTATGAATTGTACAAAAAATTTCTCACATAAAGCTAGATTTTAATATTAGAGTCCTAAAGAATAAAATGTCTGTACAAATAAAAAAAAACTAAATTGCTGTGGGTTTTGTTGTTGTTTTCAGTTTGTTTGATTTGGTTTGATTTTGTGTGTGGGGGCGTGTTGACACAGGGTCTCTGATTAATCAGTGGAAAATGAGTTTAAACTGGTGAGAGACAGAAAATGAATGGAGAGTTCATGTTTGCAAGGACTCTTTTTATTCCAAATATTACATACACACACCAAGGATTTAGAAAGCCACTTGTCTGATGAAATATTTAAGAATATGTTCCATAATTAATACGACTTTGCATCTTTTTCAAAAAATAGAAATTAATGAAATAGCCTTAACTTACAGTATATGTGATTAAGGAAGCATAAAAGATACATGAATCTTTTCATTTGTTCGTTTTGAGACGGGGTCTCCCTTTAGTCCCAGCTGTCCTGGAATTCACTCTGTAGTCTAGGATGGCCTTGAACTCACAGAGACCTGCCTGCCTCTGCCTCCTGAATGCTGGGATTAAAGACATGTGCCATCATGCCTGGCTAGATACATGAATCTTTTAAGAAGGATGGAATTATTATGTTGTTGGGTGGGTTCTATGAGCAGTCTCCTGTATTGGACTTTCAGAAATGCACACCAGATGAAATTAAAGGGTAATGTGGAGAAGGAAAAGCACAATTTAACATTTTTGTGGGCAGTAAAAGATTTTATAAGGTCAGCCCTCAGAAGATTCAAAGAAAAGCCAAGGCGACAATAAGCTCAAAAGCTGAACCACCCTGACTGCATTTCCAATAGAATATCAAGAAATGTGAGTCCTCCTTTGCCAAATCAATTAAAGAAAGCAGAAAAGCATATAACCATAGTATGTGAGCACTGATAAAGAAGTAATCTGCTTTTAAAATGTGATCCTTACATAGTTTTTTTTTTTCTTAAAAATTCAAGTATAAATATTTAGACTGGAAAACCAAGAGGCATCAAAGACTTGTTTGTGTTATTCATTTCACGTTGGGGGTTCTTTTTTATTAGACAGGAGCTCACTGTGTAGCCTTAGGTAGCCTGAAATTGGATATTTAGCTTAGGTTTACTTGAACTCACAGAGAGCTGCCTGCCTCAGTGCCAGGATTAAAAGCACGAGCCAGCATGCTTGAACCCCTAAAGTTGCTTTAGTTTTTAATTTTTATTGAGCTTTTGTATATTTCATACAACAGTTCTTAATCAAATTTACATCCCTCCCCATCCCATGTACACACACACACACACACACACACACACACACACCGCTGTATCTCATGCATTCCGCCATACATGGTAAGTCCTATCCAGTCAAGCAGTTGTACCCAGATGTTGGTGAAAATTCATCCACTGACTTCTAGTCAGCCTATCTAGAGATTGTAAGTAAGGTCTACTCTTCCTGATGAATAGTAATCCCTCCCCAACTGTTCCCAGACTGGGGCTGGCCCACCACCCATTTTCCTCACTGTACTCTTGGTCCTTGTCTGAGTTGGCATGTGTCCTATGCTCAATGCCACCATTTCTGGAAGTTCACATTTGCAAGCCTGAAAGCCTTGGCTTCCCTATGTTCATGGACCAAACCTGGATCTTGCAATCTTTCCACCCCCTCTTCCACAATGTTTCCTGAGCCCTGAGTTGGTGAGGTTTAATATAGGAGTCTTATCCAGGGACACACACTATGCAACCTTTTATTCTCTAAAATTTGGCCAGTTGTGGCCTTCTGTGTGGATCACACTCTGTTAGATAAGGAAGATTCACTGGTAAGCATTTAGGGATACACTAGTATTCTCTATCCCCTCTTCTGCTATATTCCATGACCCTTAAGTGTAGAGGTTCTATTGTCAATGTGTCACTTAGGACTGGGCATCTCTTAGGCATATATTCTCTGTGTGTGACCAGTTATGGAACTCTGTAGTAGCTTCCATCTTTTGCAAAAAGAAGTTTCTTTGATGAGTGGTGTATGGCATGCTTGTCTGTAAATATAAGGACCCATAGTTAGGATATGAGTTAAAAAAATCCATTTGTCTAGACATATGACAGAGCTAGGGTTTTCTCTAGGATCTACATCCTCTCTGGCCATGTGTTTTTGGGCTAGTGCTACCCATGAGTTCACTTTCATTGACAGGGCTTTAAGGTCCAATTAGTTAGATGTTGATTACCCTCCCAGGTAGCAGTGCCAACACTGCAACAGTAGAGATGGTTTGTTGTGCCAGTCATTACAGTTAGTTGGGTTGGATCATTGTTCAGTTTTTCTCCCTTAGTAGCTTGCATAGTATCCTATAGAACTATGAGAGCTAAACTTCAGGAAGAAGGCTTCTAATCAGTTCCAGCGCCATTGCTCCAAGTCCTATGTCCAAAATATATCCTGTCTTCAGAAGTAGGGTATTATCTTTGAGTTCTAGGAGATAGCAAAGAGCTCTGGCTGTGTTACTTGAGAAGACACTTGGACTACTTTTGCCATCTACTCAAAGGGAGGTCTCTTTTGTCTGGAACTGTGTTCCTTGCTATACAACCCCAGGTATACATGCCCCCTTCCTCTTCTCTTTTAGCCAAACATATCCATGTATAAACATGTCTGTTGCTGGTCTCTTCACAATAGCTAAGAGATGGAAAAACACCTAAATGTCCTTCAACTGATGAATGGATAATAAAAGCATGGTTCATGGAGATTTAGCCAGCAGTAAGAAAAGATGAAATTTGCAGGTAAATGTTTGGATCTAGAAACTGTTATACTACACCAAGTAACATCAACTCACTAAAGCAAACACTATATGTTCTCCCTCATTTGCAGATCAGTATATATCCCGATGTAACACTAGAAGCCAGGAAAAGGGAAAGGAAACAGAGACGTAAAGAGAAAGAAATAGCCGAAAATAGGATAGTAAGGAACAGACGTTGCCAGGAGGAAGGTGGGTAAAATGGGGGTGTTAAAAGTTTGGAGTTATAGAAAATCTCTAAATTATATTTTTCAAATGTGCTTTGTATAAATCAGGATCTCCTTATTTTCATGAAGGTCTCGGGATGTTGCCAGCTAGTTCTTGAACTCACAATCTTTCGTGTTCCCCACATCTGGGGATATAGGCATGTGCCATCATGCCCAGCTCAAACCATATTCTGAACACAACACTGGTCATTACTGAACATTTTTATTCAAAAATAATAAAACTTCAACATATCAGACAACTGTTGGAAAATGTAGGTCCATGTGGTTAAAATAAAAATGATCTTTGACCAACTGGAAGCAGCCCTTGCTCATCATTGACTTTGAGATTGACAGTCCAAGCATCTTTACATAACATAACACAAGGTAATATTCTTGATTAAATGCTCACTTGGACATTTTAATTACTTCCTAAACCAACATTTCCAAATTATAGTTTGATTCCATTAGTGAATTATGAACTCTATCCACAAAATTATTCATAACCAGCACTTTTTAAAAAGAACAAAAAAATAGCACACAGAGAAATACAGACAGACACACACACAAGCACACACACAGACACACACAGACACACACACACATACATACTCCCAGTCTCATACTGTGAAATACATTTCTTACAAAATATTTTAACAATCACTATCAAAGAATATCTATGGTCCTGTGTAAGCGATTATTATTGTTCTCAACAATGTGTGTGGGGTGCCTATGTGGAGAGTCATGTGATCTCTCATAGGATTAATATGTAAAAGCTGCAGTCTATATAGTGCATTAGTGTCTGGTGATGGAAGAATTCTATTCTGTGCTACACACGTTGGCTCTGGCACTGCCTTGAAGAACATGTTGCCTCTGCCCAGATCATGATTTTGCACTATAACAAAGCTGAAAGAAAGAATTCTAACAGTTTATAGAGATAGCATCTGCTATACGAGACTTCCTGGTAATTTTATTTGCTCCAGTCCTTGGTGTACATTTTGAGGCAGTGGTTTGAGACTCTTGAATGCTCTTTCCCTTTTGGTATTCTCTGAAGAAACCAAAGTGAATCATAATTCCAGTTTTATAAAGTGGAGCAGGAGCTGCTTTAGTTTTAAAGCTCTTTTCAAAGTAACCCATTTTCAATAAGGACTTTGCTATGGTAGGCATTGTGAAATTTAATCAAAATGCCAGAATCTTGCACAGAGTCTCCTCTTACTTGATGGCATGGGTCAGTTAGGTGAGTTTTGTCTGGATCCCAGAATAGATAGAGCATGAACTTTAGTGATAAATTGTAGGTGAGTTGAACTGATTCCTTGCTATAGTAAAGTGGATGAAGCATGGGCTTGGCATTAGCTGACTGAATAGAATAGTCTTCTCGTGCCTCAGTTATCTGGTTGAAAAATAGTTATGATAATAAACACCCTGGGGGGTTATAATAAAAATAAATTAAACATATGTAATATCAATATATTTCTGTGTATATTACATTAACACTTACAATATATAAACACATAAATACATGCTAATACATACAAATAGAATCAGGCTCAAATATTAAGCTTGAATACATTTACATTAAAATATTATTTGCTGATAAGATAAAATATTATTTTAAAGACTGGAATAGGAATTGAAATTTTCTAGTATTTCCCTAACAATTTTGATATCTAAGTTTTAACTTACATTAATTTGAAGCTATAACATTTAATTCATTTCAACATAAATAACATCTCCAACTACTCATACAAATACATTAAAAGAAATCTTAATATATGCTTCATCAACTACATTAAAGCAATTGTATTAAAACACATGACCTTTCCAAAATATTGGAACTACTCATTGCTTACTCTGTCATAATAAAATTATTTTCAGTAGTTAAGAATTTCCTCTAACGCAGGTATAGTGTCAAAAGTTTTAAAATATCGGGGCTGGAGAGATAGCCTAGCGGTTAAGAGCGCCGACTGCTCTTGCAGAGGACCCGGGTTTGATCCCCAGCACCCACATGGCGGCTGAGAACCGTCTGAAACTCCAATTCCAGAACTCCAGTTCCAGGGGAATCTGACACCCTCTTCTGACCTCCGAAGCATTGAACGACACGGGTGCACAAACCTGCATGCAGACAGTACATTCATACACATAGAAAAATAAATAAAATAAATTGAAAAAAAATTTTTTTTAAAGTTTTAAAATATATATTATTTTGCATAATATTTATAAAAATTCCTCCTACCTAATTATCCTTATTTTAGGGAGAGCTACTTTAAATATCTGTTTCATTTTACTGCCATAATAATTCAAGGGTGGCTAAAATCATCCTTATTTATTATAGAGGAGTTAAGCGGGACCATTCAGGCAAATATAACAGCTAAACTGGGCTCATTCCAGTGTTGGCTCTGGAATGTGTTGTCACTCTGCCACATGTGGAGATGGACACAAGAACCTCATTCACTGGATTACAGGGAAAAGGGAAAACACAGGACAGCCACCAGCAGCTGTCCTAAACCTTGGAGCCAAATGCTGATAACCTTTCCACTGCCCACCTGTCTCATCTAACATCTACACCAGGCAATGACCTATTGGCACTCCTAGATCCTCCAGGCTGCTGCCTGATAGTCACGCTACAGTCTAATGCCAGACTGTCACCTGATAAGCACTCTATAGTCTAATGCCAGACTGTCACCTGATAGGCACTCTATAGTCTAATTCCCACCGGGCATTCAATTACCACACATTACAGCTGGTGACGTGATAAGTCTCCTTCCAACACCATTCCAGATTCCCAGGTTCGTGGTCTAATGGACTGCCGTCCAACCCACAGGCCAAGACTACACAAGCCTGATGGGCTAAGAATACATGCACAAAATAATGACCAGAAGACCCTGTCTGATGATAAAAAGGACTCATCTTTTTCTTCACAGCATTCTGGTTTTATACCCAGAGTGACTTCATATCTCAGGGCCTGGTTTCAGATCCCATGGCTCATGTTCTCAGCATCATGAGTAGTAGGATCATGAGTATGAGAGCTTGTGAGTGCCTTTGATCTCAAGGTAGCACAGGTTTGCTAATGCACAGGCAAATTCTGCCTAAGGCCAGGCTTCAGTGTAAACAGACAAGCAGGTAATTTAGCACAAAAGAAGACACAGGTGACCTCCATTTTCCCTACAACTGGGACTTCCTGGATTTTCCTGGCTAAAACATTACATGTTATTAAAGTGGTTCTCCTCCCCTTAGTGCATTAACCCATGGCTTTCAAGAGATAAGCATAAGAAAAACTTATGTTGAACTTGTGTTTTTCAGTTGAATGGAATAGAACTTCCTCATCGCTGTGACTAAATACTTGATGAAACAGCTTAAAGAAGAAAAAAAAAATATTCACAGTTCCAGAGATTTCCTTCCATTGTGGCTGCTTGGCTTCACGTGCTTTGGCAAAGTGTCATGGTGGTGAGACTGTGTGGCTAAGAAGCTTTTTTTTTGATGGACAGAAAGCAGAGAAAAAGCAAGAATGCTGGTATCCAGCTGGCTTTTGCTTTTCCCCTTTTTAATTTTGTTCAGATCCAAAATCCATGAGATCAAACTGCCGACATTGAAGTGGGTCTTTCCCTGCATTCAATTGTCCCTGAAAATACCTTCTCAGATATACCCAGGACTGTTTCACCAACCCTTTGGTCACTTCTTAATCTATTGAAGTTAGCAATCAAAGCTAACCTCTGTGGCATCCACTACTTTTATTAAATGGAGTGGAAGAAATAGGATAGGGCTGACCAAAAGGCTAATTCATACAGGAAAAGATGTATGCTTTCCATGCAGTTGGAAGGTGCACAGGGAGACTCCAGGAAGTTAGTAAAAGATGTAGGGCAAAGAGAGAGAAGGGTTAGAAATGGAGGAAGGAGGAAATGCTTCACCATGGCACTGCTGAGGAGATGGTACTTACCTGATGTGGGGGATACAGAGGAAAATGCAGCCACCTTCATGGTTTTTAGTCTCATTCATAAAAGAAGCCAAGAATGGAATCAAATGGAAGCTTTAGGATAATTTTGTTAGAATTCAAAGAAAAATTGCAAAGTCCATAGGTACTTCATTAAGAGGTAAGAAAAGATTACCCTCTCACTAACACACGAGGTATTCTGCACACCTCTATACCAGGACTTAAGGTGAGCCCACCTTCCTAGGGATGGTCCTGTGACCCTGTGACTGACCTGGCAAAAATGGAAAGATAAGGTTGCACCAGTCCAGATTCTTATTCTCTTGACCGATTTTTTCTGAAGGGACTTTTGGGGGGAGGTTGTGTTGTGTTGTTTGTTCATTTGTTTTTTAAGATAGCACCTCTCTGCAGCCCCCGATGGCCTGGAACTCACTGTGTAGACCAGGCTGGTATCTATTCTCACAGAGATCCACCTGCCTCTGCCTCTGGAGTGCTGAGATTAAAGGCATGCACCACCACAGCTGGTTATTAAGGGACTTTTTTCTATTATGACATAACCTCCATGCCTGAAAGAAACAAGAACATTCTGAAGATACACTTTGTCTCTTTGGGTATTAGAATTGAAATCTCCAGTTTTATGCAGAGAAAAGAAAAAGAAAGTCTGTTATGGATCAAAAGATGAGCTTGTTTCTCAAGAAAGTGATTTTACAGTTCTGACAAATTCCCAGGCCATGCTACAGGATGAGACTAAAGTCCAAACAATGATGGGTTAACAATGGGCAGGATCAGGCATTGACTGGCCCTCTACTCAAACCTTAACCTTATGTGGCGAATCTGCAGATGGACTGGGTTTAGGTCAGGTGTCCACTGGACCTATTTGTCTTCCTTTACAATGCGATCACATGGAATAAATACCCTTTTATGCTTTTCACTATTAGTTTAGCTATTTTAATTGGCTTATCAAAGATAGGTGGCCTAGCTTGTTAGAGTTGACAGGGGCACATACTTTGATTCTAAAGGTGATCATGATAATGGTTTGTGCATCTGGATTTGAAAAGTAGAAGTCTCATGAGAACTACTAAGATGTACTTTCTAGGGAGTCAGGGCATAGTGAATGGGATTTTGGCTAGTTTTTCAGACTGGTTATCCCAGCAACTGACCAAACAATTCTTAACTAAAACAGCAAAGCAAAGAGTGATTTGCCATTTTTAATTATGCTTGCATGGTCTTTGCTTCTAAGAAAGTATAATATATATAATATGATATATATTAATATATATATATATATATATATATATACATTTAAGCTCTGAGAGTAAAATGGCACTCAATAACCATTTTAAGGGTAAGGCAATGAGGTGCAGAGGGTTACATGACACCCTGAAAGACAAGCAAATATGGAGTTTGCACCCAGACCCTCAAACTACAGAGTCCGTGCATAATCCTGCCTGACAAGCACAGCCAGCTGCTACTCCTGTAGTTTCACCAGGGGTAAACAGAGGTAAAAGAAGCTTCCCTTCGTTGTCAGTTTGGATTAATAAAGGTAGGAGTACTACTTATGTGAAGGATGTGTAAAGATGAGGCTTGTATTCCCATAGATCTGAAAGCTCCTAATAGGTCATTCCTTCAGCTAAGGAGAAGTGCAAGAAATAGAAACAGCATTCATTGCATATCAGAATGTGATATATAAAGATGGATTAAGAAATTAACACTAATTCTCTTAGAATGATGAATGCCTGGTTTTCAGTCTAAAACTGAGTCCACATACTTCATAATCTTCTCAGATTCTAATTTGGCTGAACGAATATTCAAGCCCCATAAACCTTGATTGGCTCTATTTGCCAGTGAGTTTAACTGCCTGCACAAGAAGGCCACTTACAGCATCAGAGCAGGTAAGCAGCTAATTACACTTGTAAGTCACTAACAAGAACATGGAGTGCAGACACACAGGCGAGACATGAAGCCTGTCTAAAAGGAAGCATTTGCTCTGAGAGCTGGGACTTCATCTGGCTCAGCGGCAGTCATGAGCCTCTAAATATTTAATCAAAATGTCTTCAGCTACTCTAAAGCTTATTGTTTTATGTTGGTTTGATCTTTTATGTCAAGAAAGCAAAAGACAGTGCTTGATTCTTTTAATCTAGGTGCAAATTGGGCAAAAGTAAGCTAAGCTGTTAGAAGGTGGACAGATGCTTATTCACCAATAGCATAGCAAAATCTCTGTGATGCTGGCTATGTCCAGGATCTCAGTCTGCTAGCCAGCTCCATGCTTATGCCCAGTTTGTGAAAATTCATCAAGCTATCTGTGCTGTAGTTGTGTATAATGTACTTCAACTATATAAAAAGGGAAAGACAACATTTTATTGCTCTTGTTAAAGGTGGGAGTCAATTCAAGTTGCATAGGTTAAACCCATGTTCATAATATAATTACCTGATGAGGGAATTTCTGTGACAGTGGCAGCCAGTCACTTTGTAAATTGAGCAGTCATTTACTCAAAGCACAGACAGGTAGAACAAAGTTTTAAATGTTTAAACACTGGAGCTGTGTGCTAGATATTGATATGAGACTATTGGGCTGTCTGTGAGAGTGATGGAGGCTTTAACAGATCAGATGAGAGGCTAGAGTCCCAGAAACTCAATAGCCATCAAAGCCAGCTCAAACCAGAAGCTTTGGGGGGTTCATTTCATAAATTTGAAGAACAAACTTCACAGACTCTAATGGGTCTTCCTAGTTTCAGAAAGAATTATTTTGTTATAGGGAGCTTAGGAGAAAAAATAAGACAGAGATCCTGTGTATCCGGAGGGGGCCCTGGAGTGGGATTCCAGTGAGCCTCATTGCTTGGGAGTAAACAGGGTAGAGTGGAGAGAGGTGGGGAAGGGGGATTAGCTGGTCACTCCAGTTCCCACTCCAGGTGTCCAGGTCCCTCCAAGTTCTGATGCAGTTCTCAGTATGGTTTCCAGAAACAGGATACTCCTTTTGTGCAGGCATAAAGGAAGGAATTGGTCGTTTTTCTTTTGGGGTTTCACCCTAAACTTACCTCTGCAGTTTCCACCCCCTGTTCTCATTGTTCCCTCCTCTGAAGAGGGGATGTTGCATTAATTAATTAATGCAGTAATTAATGGATTAATTAATCCTAACTGCATTAAGGGATTGGGGCACAGATGACTCTAACTTCAACTACCTGAGTTGGGGTATCAGATGTGGGAGTCAGGGTACCTCTCCAGTGCGCCTGTCTAAAAGACACTGAAAGTATACCAGTTGCTTTATTGTGTAACTGCCTGGTGTGACACAAGAAAATCTCTGGCTCTTATTAAGGATGTGGGGGATAAACAGTAAAAGGAGGAGGAGTCAAGGGGAGCAGGCCAGACTGGGGTGGTTACAGTTCCCATTCTTGCAGACTTTCTGTTCTTAGAGGGCAGTCAAGAGGGGAATGAGTCTAAATTGGACTAAGAAAGGTTGTATGAAATACACAAAACTTCAGTAAAGTACTTTAAATACCTTATTTTGCATCCCTGTACACACTGATCCCAATATCTTTTTCATTATGACACATTAAGATTTTCCAGTTGGAAGGTCCAAGGTGGAGCCTACAGTAGAACGTGATTTAACTGATTAAAGCTGTGTTGGGTCACTGATTTCCAGGTCAGGAGGAACATTCCTGATACCTGATTATATCTTATTAGTTGATATAGGGAGCATGTTATTGCCCACATTCAGAGATCCATAACCAGCAGAATTCAGTGGTTCCCAAGAGAGTACCCCAGATTGCTTTAGGGTCTTAGGGAGTGGATACCAGACAATGGGTTTTATCATTCCTTCATTTGATGTTCTAAACATCTCTAATAGGATTAAATACAAATGTTACCTTTTTCAGGCACAGTTGAACTAAGAGTTTATAGCCTCTATCTTCCATGAAGTTGAGAAGGGCCTTACTGCCTTCTTATGTAGCCTCCTCTGTGGGGGCACAGAGAAGGATTTCATCTGCATATTGAAGGCTATAAACTAGAGGATGAGAAAATTCAGACAGGCCCTCTGTCAATGTCTGCTCAAACGTTTGGAGGCTATCAAGAAAGCTTTTGGGGCAGTGCTGTCCAGTTTAACTGAGTAATTGTATCCAATGTGTTCTCACAAGCAAAAGGATATTGGGATCAGAGTGCAGAGGGATGTAAAATAAGGTATTTAAAGAATATTTTACTGAAGTTTTGTGCATTTCATACAACCTTTCTTAGTCCAATTTAGACTCATTCTCCTTTCCATGCCCGTCACCCCACCGGAGTTCATGCATTCTGTCATACAGGTATCTTTTCCTGAATCTTCTTAAAGTTTTTATTTTTATGCAGATGTTTATTGTTTTGGGGAGAGGTTTACTGTTTTAGTCAGTTCTTTGTCCCAGTCCTCTTGTTGTTGTCCCCTCCCATTTGTTTTGCTCCAAAATATGGATGCATATGTATGTCCCACATATACCAAAATTATATCAGCTGAAAACAAACTGTATGTTAATTCCAAGTCTTATATCGGAATTCACATTTTCCCTTTTAATCTTATATTACTCTAAAACATGCATACATACCCTCCACCGATATACCAAACTTATGAGGTCTGAAAACAAGTGGTAGGTTAATTTTAGAGCCCATTAAGGGATTCACATTATAAGAGCTCAGTTGCTTTCAGATAAAAAGAAATAAGGTATTTTAAGATCTAAAAGTGAACTATTTAGTTCCCATAAGAACTGGAGTAGGGATTGGGAACTATAGGGTGGATAGGGACCTTGGCCTCATGAATAAGGGAGAATAGGGTTTGGGGACTATAGGGTGGATAGAGACCATGACCTCATGAATAAGGGAGAATAGGGATTGGGAACTATAGGGTGGATAGGGACCATGGCCTCATGAATAAGGGAGAAGTCTTGCTTTAGTACCCATTCCGCATTGGATTTTTGAACTCCCAGTATGGGAGTTTTTCAAGGACTAGTGCAGATTTTAACAGAATCTGCAAATTAAGGTATGGACTATAGCCATTAATCCCTCTCAAGTCTCTGGTCAAGGGAATATTGCCTCTGATGAGGAAAAAGTTATGATCTTTAAAATACATTTAGATTGGCATTGTTATAATGGATCTGTCAATCTTCACCTGAGTTCCCCATGTCTTTAGATCTATGTCTGTGTCTACCAGAGACACCCTGGAATTATAAAGATAAAAATATGCCAACAAGATAAGATATTTCTGCCTAGTAAATGATCTGGCATTTCAGGCATGATTAAATACTTGGAGAAAATGTTTTTTGATTCACAATCTAGAGGTTGGGAGAATATAAGACAGATATTCTAGAAGAAAAATAAATATGTTTAGTGTCTGATTTTATTTCCGATGTAAATTCATTAAGATTTCCAACATAAGCAAAGAGTAGACGCCCACAGAAAACCAAGTTTCCATGCTAGAATAACCAATTGATCAGATTTCTGCATCATTGAAGCTTAGTCAGTAATCATAGATCAGAATATAGTAGATCTTATATTTAAGACTATTCCCAAAATGAGTTAAAGTAACACAAAACTTCTTTGATTATGCACTCTATTATCAAACCATGCAAGTAAAAAAAAAATCAGTTAAATAAATTTGAGTTACTGAGGATATATACTTTACAAATACCCTTTAAAATCATATTAATTGGGTATTTCTCACTATTATAGAGATCAAGTTCTCTGCACAATTTCAAGGGATTCTTGGTCTCCTGGAGGTCTCCATTGACACACTGTCAATAATTGCCAAATGGAGGCTTATAAATTGAGACTCTCAACATGTATCAAGTAAGTTATTTAAAGAAATATAATTGATAAAATTGGTTAAAATACTAAGCATTTCATCTGCTGTGGATAATAGCATTATTCTAGTTTGTTTTGGGGTTACTGTGATAAAACAATGACCAAAATCAACTTGGGGATGAAGGGGTTTATTTAGCTTACAGTTCACAGTCCCTTGTCAAGTGAAGCTGAGGCAGGAATGCAGGATAGGACTTGGAGCCAAGAACTGAAGCACAGACCATAGAGGAATTTTGCTCATTGTCTGACCTGTGATCTGGGCTCAGCCTGCTTTCTTATTCAAATTAGCACCACATTCCCTGGAGTGGCAACAGCCACAGTGTGTTGGTACCTCTTACATCATTCAAACAATCAAGAAAATGTGTCATAGACATGCCCACAGGCCAATCCAATAGAGTAAGTTCTCTAATTGATGTTTCCTATCTTCAGGTGTATCAAATTGACAACAGAAGCTGCACAGCACAAACATCTAACCTGGGAATCTCATATGGAATTGTCTTAATAGCAAATCTTATGTATGCAAAAGTATTTATAAGTTTAGCTACTCTAAAATGAATATTTTGTATTATTGATCATATGAGGAAAACTTTATGTCTAGAAAGACTAGGAGATGCTAAAGGCTGGATCGGATGGAGTCAGGTAGGGCGCAGCCCAGAATCACTTCCACTGGATTATCTTACTTCCTTATTATCATTTACCATTTAATTATTTATTAGGGACAAACTATGATAAGGAAGCCATAAAGATCCAGGATCCTTTTATGACCATTCAGCAGTACAGAACAACACTTTAATATTATGTCTCTTTTGCTGTCATTTTTATGGGTCCCTAATCTTGTTTCATTAATTACTACTACTGCTCAGAGTACTCATTAAATAAGCAGTACATTTTCAGTTCATTCTGAAACTAAAATGGAGATGCGAAATGGTTTCTATATAGCTCTTGGGAAAACTTAATTGACCCAGTCAGGACTATTAATCTGTTTATACTGTTGGCAAACAGATTGTTTCCTGCCTGCAAGGTTATTGAGCCCTCATAGATGCTACTCCCTTAAGAAGGTTGGCAAAAAATTTACATTTCCTGATTTGACTAAAGGTAGAAAACCTCGCTACTTTTTCCTGTTTCTTTTCCAATAAGATTTGGGAAAAATTAACTTTTGAAATATTTGTAAAACTGAATTTAAAGGAAGGACAAATTGACTAAATGTAAAGTATGTTTGTCAACAAATCTGCCCAAGGCCGCCTGCAGGGCAGCTCAGGATACAAGTGAAAGATGCTTTATGAAGCTGGGTTCTTTTTCACCAAGTTATTAACCAGCAATAATAAGAATGTTAAAATAATCTGTCAACAAAAATAATAGTCTGTTTTAAAATCTCTTTGAAGGAGCTAGTTTATGTTAAAAACTAAGTAAGAACAGCCAGATATTGAACTTATAGAAAACAGAAGTGAATAGATTCGCTGGGTTTGGAAAAATTCTGGATCCAAGGACCAAAGGAGCTTTAAAAACTAAAAAAAGGAAACCATTGTGTCACTTGTAAAGCAAGGTAAAGACCTGTTAGTAGTTTAGGTCACATCAAAGGAAAAAGAATGACTGGAGCTAGGAACAAAATATCTGGGTTCTTGATCTCCAAACAAATTATATATTTATGGGAGGGTTCTCATGTATACATGGAGGCTTATGTGTACCTGAGTGTTTAAAGTTCCTAAGTGTCAGGAAGAGGGTAAATTGTATGTGAGAGATAGAGAAAGGCTAATGATCAGAGCCACAAGAACTATAGATATTAAGAATGATAATCAGAATGGAGAAAATGAGTTTATAAACCTTGGTCTTCTTTCTATGTAGGAATGACTGACAATAGGATCATACTCTGGACAGATGACTTTCACTCAACCTTGCAACCTTAAAGTTAGTCTTGTCTTAACTTGTTTATAATGGAGACAGTTAGTTCACTGAGCCTTTAGCTCCTCTTGTACCTGGACACATGTCCTCAAGCTGTCATGGTCCTTTCTTGTTCTTGACTCAAAACATGTAAGAACATGTATGTGTCTATGGTGGTGTTTTGCAAATTCATGGGAAGCAATGAACTCTACCCCATCTTTGTAGCAGAAAATATATGGGATTAAACTGATAAGCCTGTACTTGTGTGTTCTCTAGGTCAGTAGGTGTTAGAAGGGACATACACTTTCAATAAAACAGTTCTGTTTTTACTTCCCCATTTCATGTTGGATATGCTGTTTCAGTCAAATGAAGAGCACTTTTTCTAGAGCACATGTGAGCGAATTCTGAAGGAATAGATTCTAGCGACTTTTCTGGTCCCTTTTGGCTGAAATGGATGGTTCAAGCCAAGCTTTAATTATCCAAGCATCACCATAACATAGCATTGCATAGTAGCTGACACATTTTTATTTGTAAGGTCTTATGTATTTTACATTCATTTACTGAATCTATGTTTATTGTTGTTATGCATTTCAGTTTCTTTAGAAAATATGTAGAATAATTCTATAATGAGGATGAGGATGGCTTCAGTAATTTGGTGTTATTACTTAAAACTTGTCTGTGTTTGTGTCTCCCTATCTCTCTGTATCTTGGTATGTCTCTGTCAGTGTCTCTCCCTCTTTCTCTCTCCCCACACCTTTTGAGACAAGGTCATACTAGGTAATTGAGTCTGGTCATTTTTGGGGGGGTATTTTTGAGACAGGGTCTCCCTTTAGTCCCAGCTAGCCTAGAGCTTACTCTGTAGAACAGGCTGACCTTGAATTCACAGAGATCTGCTTGCCTCTGCCTCTTGAGTCCACCACGCCCAGCCTAAGATGGTTCTTAGTCTGCATGTGTGTGCTGGGAATCGAATCCAGGTCCTCTAAAAGAGCAGTCAGTGCTCTTAAGCTCTGAGCCATCTCTCCAGCCCGGAGGCTGGTCTTAAACTAGCAATCCTTCCTATCCTGGAAAAATCTGTGTTTTAAAGCCTGAAGATTTGTTAGTCACTCTCAAATCCATCCAAAGGAAAGGAACTGACAAGTGGACATCATGGTTGTTATTGTTGCTTCCCACCCCCCCCCATGGGTATTGAAGTGAGAAAAATAAAAGCTCTACTTGAGGTTTTCAGTTAAACTTATGATAGACATGACAGCAAGAAAACTCATCTCTGTCCATGTACTCTACATTTATTGATCTAGGAAACAAAATCTGACATTTAAAAATCTCTCTCTCATATACATACAGAGATAGAAGGAGAACATACCAATTATTATTTAACAAATTTCAATTTTGAATACATTAAATATCTTACAATATTAAGAGAACAATGATTCATTATTATAATATATATATATATATATATATATATATATATATATATATATGTTTGTGAATTTTCTTCCCCACCTAATACTCATCTTTGAAGAGTTTAGCTGATGGATCATTATTTGGTTTATTTAACACATTTATAAGCAAATAAAAGAAAATAAAACTCTTTCTTATTTTGTATGCATGAAATTGTATGACATACAGATATCCTTGCAAATGACAACTATCTTACTTTTTAACAAGTCATAAGTGTTTGGAGTACAAAGGGCCTTTGCTATGCCAATAAAGATTTCCTGCATATTATAAAATTTTCAGGCCCATGTTCATGCAGTAGGTTTTAAATCTACATCTTTGTCTATGCTATTATGGGTAAGAACACACTTCTTCAGCTCCTGTAATAATTCAGACAAGCAGATCCCTACAAATTAAAGCTTGAGGATTGCTAATTCCTTTCTTTACTCAGAAATATATCTTATAATGACATTAATAAATTATTTCTCAAATCTATGTCATTTTATTTATATAAGACTACATGAAGAACACTCTTTCTTAATCACAGCATTAAGAGCACTTAACATTTATATAATATTTTCACTGTATTACATACCCTATTTATATAGGGCAATTTCTAACCGAAATTTATAAGAATTCTCTTAGCCAAAGAAACCAAGAGAAAGGGAGAGAGCACTCAAGTTTGTGACAGGTGAAAAGAGGATGTATTACAGCACATAATACTGAAATCCACATAATCCCTATGGATTAGTTTTACAAGTTATACCACAGAAAATTGGAAAATCTAGAAAAAATGGAAAAGTTTCTAGACACATGTGACCTTATTGTGTGAATCCAATGATGTAAAATAATTCTGAACCAATCAATAGCAGGCAATGAGACTAAAGGTGTAACAAAGTTCTTCAGTCTGCAATTATGCTTTTGTGTCAATTTTGATGTTTTATTTTTAATAAATTTTTGTATTTCATATAAATGTTTCAGGTTTCAAACGACAAATGATATCCCTCATCTGTGGATGCTAGTGCCAATTACCTAGTTGTAAGTATTTCTTGTGATGGTCCCTTGAGCTTTTGTCCAAGCAGTTGGGAGTGATGCATATTGGAAACAACAACAACAACAACAGAAAGGACTGCATTAAAGAACTGACTGAAACAGTGAACTTCTGCTCAAAACAGTCAACTTCCACATGGAGAATATTGAGAAAGACTGAGAAAGAGATGAAAAGCATGTTTGGCAGAATACATGAGCTCTGGAGGGGTGGGGGGATAGGGTGGGGGACACGGGTCTAGATTTGATAATCTTGTAAAAATATATATTAAAAAATAAAAATTAAAAAAATAAATGTTTCAGGTTTCTTAAACTTAAACTATATATGACTATTTTGCCCTTTTAGTGCCTGAAGAATATATAATGATAATTTATTTTCCAAGCCTGATATTGGCAAGTTGTACTTTTTCTCTTATTTTCTGATAATTCTAGCCAAAGATTCAGCAATTTCATCCATCCTTTGTATTTATTGATTTTCTCTGTTCTTAACTCCTTTTCTTTGCTGTTTTGGTGTTAATTGATTGCCTCTTATTTTCACTTAGTTTCAGCTTATTTTGCTTTTGTCTTTATAGCGTTATAAGTTGGAGACCTTAGGCCCAACTGTTTTAGATCTTTATCTTTGGTATAAACATTTACAGTTCTATACTTTCCTTTAAACACTGTTTTAGTTATTCTCTACTCATTTATATAAAATGATTATTTATAGGTATATTGTATAATTTTATTTATAATTAATTATTTTATTATAAATGGTTTTAACTTAATTCCAGTTTTTAAAATATGTATGATTTTGATATATTTATATTTTCTTATGACTCAACATATATTTATCAGTTTTAATTTTAGTTCATATAATTATTTGTAATTTAAAGTTAATTCACAACCATAATTTTCTTTATGTTTGACACCAGCATCCAATGAAAGTCTGGAATATAGTCCCCTTGACCCTTCTGTCCAGAACACTCAGTCTCTGCATTTATCAACTTTACACACATGTGCAGTGTGTGTGTGTGTGTGTGTGTGTGTGTGTGTGTGTGTGTATTGCATTGCTGTTCATGTCTCAGTTGGCATAGGTAATTAGCAACTTTTTTATACCTAAACAATTTCATTTAGTGCAAACCACTTTACAAAAGCAAGTTACCTGCTCTGGGTTCCACACTGTCCTTATTTTCAGCTGTCTGAGTCATTTAGTACTTCCCCACTGCATACATACTTCATGAAATCCAAGGTGCTATTTTGAGCCCAGCCTTAGGCAGCCAAAAGGAAATCTGTTATTGGGAGGATAGAGAGCACTGTGCACTATTATTTAATGTCCTGGGGAAGCTGCTTCAATAATGACAAGTGGAAACATTTTGGGGATATATTATGGGTCAAATAGTTGTGTATGTTGTTACATTCCCTGAATACATACACAAATCATAATCAGAAATCATGCTGGCAAGACCTTCTGGCCAAATTAAGTTTTGAAGAAATGAGCCTTTTCCTAAGAGTCATTCAACTGGAATCTCTCTCTCTCTCTCTCTCTCTCTCTCTCTCTCTCTCTCTCTCTCTCCTTCAAACTGTTTAAATATATTTTTGATTTGCTTACTATGTGTCAGATTTCTTTATGACTTTTTCATACATTTTTCATTCATTAACGATACTTCCAGAAGCCATAGATTATTAATGAAAATCCAGTGCCAAAGGTTATTGGCCAAGAATGATCAGGAGGCACCCAAAATAACACAGGCATTTGTCATTGCTTTTGGTGGCCCACCAGAACTGGCTGGTGAATTTTTCTTGGTGAAGTTGCCAATGCCTTGGTGTCAGAACATGAAGAAATGAAGCTGGGGACCCAGAGAGAAGGCTCAGCAGTTAAGAGCGCTGGCTGCTCTTTCAGAGAACCAGGGTTCAATTCCTGACAGCCATACAGCAGCTAACAACTGTCTGTTACTCCAGTTCTGGGGGATCCAATGCTCTCTCTGACCTCTGGTGACTTTGCATGACATGGGTCTAGGGACATACATGAAGGCAATACACTCATATGCATAAAATAAAAATAGTAAAATAAAATAAAGTAATGGAGCTGGAACTAGGTGGGAAGGTGTTATCAGGCCTCGCTGGAAGAATTATCAACACCAGTCTTACTTACTTTTTTTGGGGGGGTATTAATTTATTTTAAAAATTTCTACTATGGCCACTAGAGAGGTTTAAATGTCCAAGTAGGGGCTGAAGTGTCTTTCAGTATATGTGTATTGCCTGCATGCATGTGAGTGCACCCATGGTGTGCAATGTCTGCAGAGGCCAGAAGGGGCCATTGGATCCCCTGGAAATGAAGTTACATACCACTGTGAACCACCATTTGTATGCTGGAAACCTAACCCAGGTCCACTTCTGTAGGAAGCTTTCTTTTTATGCTGAACAGGACCGCGCAGACCTGCTAAGGGGAAGGGGAACACAGTGCCTGCTTTGGGCACTGTGGGGAACTGAACCTTAGGTGCAGAGGCCAGCTGGCTACTTTCTGTAGCCTGACCTGGGTGGTACCTCCAACTCAGGCCCTTAGCTTGGACCCATGAGACACGTGTTCCACTCTTGGCTGTTACTTCCCACCTGCCCAGAGACTGCTGAACCCTGGACAGGAATTTCAGGATGATGGCTGTGGGCCTATCTTCAACCTGTGTCCACTCACAACACCAGCTACCCAGATTGGTGGTCTGCATGGGGACCTCTTTCCAACCCACTGGATACCTGAATGAAATGCAGGCCTACTTTGGCCTGTATGCGCACAGTAATTAATAAAAATAATGGCCAGGAATTCCATGATGATGTTACTATGAAATTCAAATTTATTCCTTGCTACAGCCTGCTTTTATAAACTATAAACCTAGGCCAGGATGTTTGCTCCTCCTTGGGGCAGGGTCAGACCCTCGGCCACGTGGTGCCCTGAGGCGTGCTAGCTGAAAACTAGCCAGCAATTCAAACTGGATCTTCCTACACACTGCAAGAGCAGCCAGTGCTCTTAACCACTGAGCAATCTCTCCAGACCATAACTACATACTTTAGAAACTCTTTTTTATCAAGCCCTTTTTATTAAAAGTTAATTGGGATTAGAAATATTATCTCTAGTTGAAATATATCAATTTCATAATCATAATTCTGTTCTGTGGACCAGACTCATTCAAACCATTCAAGAGAAAAATTGAAGATTTTTAAAGTAATAAGGTGTTGGGTAATTGTTTTCTTTTTTGGCTGTACACACACTTTTTAAAGGATAAATTTATTCTGAAAAGAAGGAATTAAGATTACAAATTGTTGCCGGGCATGGTGGCACATGCTTTTAATCCTAGCACTTGGGAGGCAGAGGCAGGTGGATCTTTGTGAGTTCAAGACCAACCTGGTCTACCTGGAGAGTTCCAGGACAGCTGGAGCTACAGGGAGACCCTGTCTCAAAAAGACCCAAAAAAATTACAAATTGTGGGTCATCCCATTTACTTTCATGGTGAGCTATGTAGAAAACATGTTTGGGAAAGCACAGCACAGAGACCCATGGTAAAGTATCCAAATTCAGAGAGACTATTCAAATTGGCCAGGTTTTGTAGGCAGTGTGACTTCACTTCCCAGGGCCCAATTCCAGACCTTTGCATCACCACATCCCATTCCATGGGCATGGCCATGGAGATCCCATGACTCCCACTTATGCACTAGGGAGCACTGGTTGGAATGCTAGCCCATTCATACCTAGCTTAAACTGGATTTTGCCAAAACAAATAATATTTTAGTGGTGGAGCATTAATTTGTACAAGTTTTTTATTGATGATTGGAATGAGTATCACAAATAACATAAAGAGCCTCTGCAATTTTAAACTGACTTCTCTCTGTTCCATCACAACCCACAGTTTTGTGTAGTTGACATCATAACATACATACAAATTCTTTACTTTTTTCAATAATATGTCTTGTATATGTATTCACAATACTAGTTTCTTAGTGTAATCCTTTTTTCAAAGAAACCATTTTATAAATGAATATATTATATAACGACAATGGTCATTTGAACAAAAATGTTTCCCACACAATTTCCAGATCCTTATAGCATTCTATTCTGAAAGTGAAAAGAATTCCATTACTGAATGTAAAGGTGGTTAAAAATCAAAAAGAAAGGCAGTTTGAGGTGTTTTTGTTGTGTTTTGTTTTGTTTATTTCTCGCACTGAATTCCTAAAACATAAATTATATTTTTTATTTTAAGTTGAACTTTATAATAAACATAGCATCAAAATAACATAAATGAAACTTGTGATACCAAAAAAGCATCAAAATACAGTGATACTTAAATATGGAAATTCCATTTTTTCTCCAACTTATGCATATATATATATAAATTTTAAGTGAAAGAAATATTCAGATTTTCTTAATTTTGAATTGTCAGTTGTCTTTTATTATTTCAGTTACTCTAATACAAAGAATAAATTAGGAAGGGTTCATTTTAATTTAATAAACTAATAAGCTGAGATGCATGATCCAATAACACTGGTGCTAAATGGACTAATGAATCAAAGGCATTTTGGAGAATTTATCCAGTTGATAAGTGAATAATTTATGTTCAATATTACCTATCAAAGACATGTAAATTAATAATGGTATTTTGCTTAATAGGTACTTGAAAATATTACTGCAAAATGTCCAATGCTAGAAAATATATGGTAAATATATATTCACTTTTACATCCTTGCCCTTATACAAACTAGAAGAATTTGTATTGTGCATTTATAGATCATGCATTCTTGAAGTAACTGTTCGGTGATCAGAGTGCCCACAATGAGGGACGTAACTTGAAAACTCTGCTGTATCTTAAGTGGTTTGCTCTCTGGAAACTGGTGTCTTAGGAGAATAGATTTCTTCTCCTGGTAAAGATCAGATTGAAAGCCAGTTGCTAGGTATACTAATCTCAATCTAATTCATACTTGTTTTTCACTTTTATTTATTTTTCTGATGGACAATTTTTGTGACATTCATTGATAATGTTCTGGTGAGCTATGGAGGCACCTTGCCTATGAGAATCTTGTGGGTCATCCACTGTTTTCTGTCCAGACAAAGATTTTTTAACATGCAGCTTAGTTTCTATTTAAGCATTTTACTGAATGTTTGTGGTTTTCATACATGCTTTAGTCATTGTTATACCACCTTCCTCGCTGACAGCCTTCTATAGCCTCCCCTGCCACTGGGTTTCATTCATTCTGTCATTTATGTTAAGGCCTATCGAGTCAATTTCCCCTGATGTCCCTGAGTGCAAGTTCATCCATGGTGTTCTAGTCAGCCTATCTAGAGTCCCTCCCTTAAAGAAGATCAGCTCTTCCTCACCCAGTAGTAATCAGCTGTCGGATACTTCTTTAGCTAAGATTGGGACCTGCTGCTAATTTCTGCAGTTCTATGCTGGGTTTTTGTCTCCTTGAGTGTGCATGGGTCTTGTGCATGCTCTGACCATTGCTGTAAGTTCATATGAGCAACGTAGAAGGAACCCCTCTGAATCTATTCCCTTATGGTAATGACATACTTTGGACACAGGTCTTGGAGCAATGGAGCTGGAACTGACCTGGAAGCCTGAAGGCTACATCTCATAGTTTTGGAGAACACTAGTCAAGCTGCTAAGATAGAACATGGATTGATGGTACAATCCCAGCTCTAAGGCCTAATAACCACAATGACTGGTACAGCAAATTCTATTAGGGCAGTGGATGAGGCACTTTTATCTTGGGGGGAATCATCAAGTACCTAATGGGACTCACATATTTTTAATTGAATGCTTCAATGAAAATTCTGAATTTTTTACCTTAAGATACACTTTCAAGCCAGGTGTGGTGGTATATGCCTGTAATCCCAGCACTCGGGAAGCAGAGGCAGGCGGACCTCTCTGCAAGTTCAAGGTCAACCTGGTCTGGTCTATATATTGAGTTCTAGGACAGCTGGGGCTACAAGGAGACCCTGTCTCAAAAAAAGAGCAAATAACCCCTACTTTTACATGTTAGCCTAAAATTTTAATACAAATATATTTGGTTTTATAAGAACATTTACCTCTGAAATTATTTTGAGCCTTTATTGAAGTCTTTTCAGGAGAAAAGACCATAATATGAAGTTCTCTTCAGTACTGTGTGTCACAGTCATTTGCTCCCTTTAACTTGGGTATAAAACAGGTGAAAATGGCCTTTGAACTTTCTGAGGAAAGTTGTGTACGTGTGAATGCCAAGTAGTCAAAGCACAATTGTATTTGGTATAAATTCTGTTTAATGATTTGATGTCATACTTTAATTGAAAACAATAAAAACCGTGGAAGGTAAAATGTTTCATTTCTTTAATCTTCAGCCATCTCTACATCAGAGGAGATTATTGCACAAAAGAGAGAAGTAGCTGATCCAGTTGATGAGTGTGCTCATTTGGGGATTTATCTCCCTGTTTTATAATACCCTCCAGCATTATCTGATGAGAGTCTGAGAGAGTTTAATATACATGGATCTTGTTTTAGGGAAGAGCGTTTAGAAAATAAATTCCTAGCTGTGGCCTCCTTAAGTCATCTTTTTTTAGAGAGTAGTCCTTGTGAATTGATCATGTACCTCACTGTAGACTTCCCACCCCACCCATTCTGGAAACTGTTTAAAAAAGGTAACATTGAAATTCTCCATGAAAATCTCAGACTTCCCAGATTTGTCATTTCTTTTTTGTCCAATATTTTTATTGAGTTTTAGTGCATTTCATATAATACATCTTAATCAAATTTAACAGCCCTCCCCATCCATGAATCCATAGCCTCCCCCCATCAGATTTCAGGTCTTTCATATGTATTAAGTCTTGGCTGGTCAAGCATTTGTATCCAAATGTCCCTCAGTGCAAGTTCATCCACCAGGGTCTAGTCAGAATTTCTTTTTCCAAGGCTTTTTCTCTAAAGATGTAAATTTCTGACATAGTCTAAGGTTACATATCGACACATAGGACTATTTCCTTTTGTGCCTCTATTCCTTAAGTTGTATATACTCTCAATTAATTTTATAAGGGACATGTATGAAAATTGCAATGCTTAGAGTAGAGATTTGGATAAAAAATAGGCATACATTCAATCACCATGCCTGCAAAGTTGCTAGCTAAATGGCTGGGTTATTTTCCCCTTGTATCTTATGCTTTTTCCTTTATAAAAAGAAAAAAAAGTAAGAGCTATATCATAAGACTTTTGAATTGATAAATAAGATCATTGTAAAATATGTGGACACTGTAAGGTGCTTATCTAACAAGCACTCAAATTGTGTCAGCTACTGCCATTATTACTAATTATAACTAGAATATTCATCTCTTAGATCATCTCTAATTCAGAACAATAAGCAATTCTACTTTATTGAACTAAAGAATTGTAATTTGGGAAGAAACAATGAGATGTAATAAAAATGCATTGGTAGCACTGAGCTGGGGGCATATGGATGTATATAGTATGCATGTATGTAGTTTGTATGTATGTATGTGTTTATGGGGTGTATGAAAGGCAGTGAGCATGTTGCAGGAGAGTGTGTCTAGTGATTCCACGTGTGTAAAAAAAACCCTCTCTCCTATCTTTTCTATCTTTTCTCTCATGTTTCTCTCCTTTTCTCTTCTCTCTCTCTTTCTCTCTCTCTCTGTCTCTCTCTCTCTCTCTCTCTCTCACACACACACACACACACACACACACACACACACAAACCCTGAACCCCCCTAATATCTCTTGGGAGGGGAGGGATGTAAAAGTAAGCTGTCAGAAAAACAATGAGAGAGAGAAAGAGAGATGATAGATGGATAGATAGATAGATAAACAGATAGATATTAATTCTGAACTCTATATTTCTGCACTTTTAAATGAATAATCATTGTCTACTGCAGTGGTTTGAATGAGTGTTCCTCATAGATTTCATGTATTTTGACACTTGGCCCCACAGTTCATGGCCTTGTTTGGGGGGGTCATGGAATCTTTAGGTCACTGGGGCAGGCTTTGAGATCTCCTAAGTCTTGTTGGATTTCCAGCTTCTCTTTCTCTGCTTCCCGATACTCCTTGAAGATGTGAGTGTTCAGCTTTCTGCTCTGGCCACCTCTGTCCCCATAACTCCCTGCCATGATGGACTTTATTCCCTCTGGAACATTAAGCTAAATACACTCTTCCTTCTAATAGTGGCCTTGGTCATGGTATTTTGTAACAGTAATAGAAAAGTAACTAATACACTTATAGGACATAAATAACCAACAAATAATAATTTTTAAAACTAAGACGACAATTCAAGAATATTTTTGTAAAAAGCATTATTTTCTTTGTTTTTAAAAAGGTCAACTGTATGAGGCTGGAGAAATGGCTTGGTGGGTAATAGAACTTGCTGCTCTGGTAGAGGACATGGATTTGATTTGCTCACATGTCAACTAATAACTGCTTATATCTCCATCCAGTTCTAGGCAATCTGACACCCTCTTCTGACCACTGTAGGCATCGCACAACATGGGTGGACTTACATGCAGGCAATACACTCATACACATAAAGTAAAATATAAATAAAATTTATTTTTATTTTTATTTATTTCTGTATGTGTATGAATGTACTGTCTGCATGTAGGTTTGTGCACCCGTGTCGTGCAATGCCGCGGTGGTCAGAAGAGGGCGTCGGGTTCCCCTGGAACTGGAGTTCTCCTGGAATTGGAGTTTCAGACGGGTCTCAGCTGTCATGTGGGTGCTGGGGATCGAACCCGGGTCCTCTGTAAGAGTGGTTGGTGCTCTTAACCGCTAGGCCATCTCTCCAGCCCCAAATAAAATATTTTTTAAAAGCCTGAGTGTGCTGATTTTAAAGGAAAGTGAACAGGGTTTTCATATCATGAGAAAATATCTACTATATTATGAAGTTCCAAAGCTACCAGGTGGCATTATAGTACCGTGTAAACTAAATTATTTTTTAGCAAAAGCTAGATAGTCCTTAATCAATTCAGCAAACTTACTGATAATACTGTTTTTTATCAGTTCTATTTGTTCTTCAGCCTAGCCCATTATTATCGGCTCCAAGCACAGCGGCCCTTGCAGGGAAGGTTATCGTCCTCAGACCTGATTCACTTCTCCCTGCTCAGTGACTCGAGGCTGCCATTTCTCCCAATATCATTATTTCCAAAAACACAGATTCTTCAAGAGCTTAGCTTCATTTATCTATTTTATTGCCTCTGAATCAGTAAATGACAAGCTCACAGCACATTTTTCTGTATACTCCATATGACAAAACTGAACGTGATATAGCTGGAGTTTGTGCTTATTTTTGTTGTTTTGTGAAAGCATTTTCCCAGACTGAGGAAATTTTCCAGTACTTCGATGACTAGATGCTAAATTTCATCAATGCCTGGACCATCCCATAATGAGAGGCACTGTCAGACTTCCATCACAGTTGGTGAGCTTAAAGAGTCAGGCTTTTAAAATACATTTTTTTTTTTTTGTCTTTTCAAGACAGGGTCTCCCTGTAGCCCCAGCTGTCCTGGAACTCACTCTGTAGACTAGGCTGGCCTTGAACTCAGAAAGATCCCCCTGCCTCTGCCTCCTGAGTGCTGGAATTAAGGGTGTGCACCACCACACCTTGCAAAATACATTGTTTTAATAGCAAGGGTCTAATGCAGCAATCTTTTAGATAATTTTAATATCAGAAAACAACTTAAAAATAAGAATAGTAGGTAGCTGAAAGTTAAATGCTCACAGACTGTTTATTATATCAGGAAATGCCATCTTTTCACTGAAAATAGAGATAAATCCATCAAACTGTCCCATGAGATAAGGCATTCCTCATACTCATCGAAGAGTGAATGGGTGTGCTTTTATCTGAAAGGGGGCATTCACCCCAAGCTTTCAGGCAACTCAAATACTCATTAGCTTATCACAGGATTTTAGAACTCATACATTCTTACTTGCCAGCACTCTTTCTAACATGACTTGGATTAAAGAGGTTGTCTGCTGCTTTTGTCTTACTCCCTCACCAAGGAGGCTTGAAAGTACAGAAAAGCTCTATTCACAGCAATTTTTAAATGGTTAGAATTCTTCGGGGAAAGCATTTAGGCCAGAGAAGTTCTGGCTGGGCAGTCTTCTATCAGCTATTATGCAACTTGCAGTAAATCTAATTTACTGGTGGAGAGCCATTGCCCAGAGTAGAGCTACAAGGTGAAGAGCTGGCAGTGCTGAGCTCATTAATACTAATGTGGGTGGCACATTACATTGTACTGAAAATTATTAAAGGCTTTTAAGGGTCCTTAAGCTTGTAAATTGGACAACAGGGATGATAGAGTTTACACAGGTACTTTGTGCTTGCATGAGAGTCACACTTCACAGAGATTAGAGATTTAGGTTAGAGCTAATGTATATAAACAATCTCCCTTGGAAAATATCCACATAAAAGTTAAAATTAGATCTTATAAGATATAAACCTTTTTTCCTAAATCCAGATATTGAGATGTCTTTCTCTTTTCATATGTAAATCATGCAGCATTGTAATTATTTTTTCTACATTATTTATTTTTCCAAAGAGGGGACATTAGTAGGTAATGTGTCCTTAAATGAATTCATTGGTAACACTTCTATGTCCTCAACAATCGTGTCATTTTTAAATGTATCCATTTTATTTTGTATGTGCCACTTGTATCTTGAAATTAGATTGTCAATAAAAATAAGAAATACGGCACATGGTCTGGCATAAATTAGTAATTGGATATGCTAGAGTTCCCTACATACTAGATTGGCCTCAATTTGTTCCATGAAAATAACAAAGTCTGTAGTTACCTAGGATTATTAATCATAGTTTAGAAAATATTCCCTGGAGATTATTAAAAACAGTATTTTCCATCTGATTTAGAACTTGTCCAGGTTTTCTTGGATTTCCTTTAACAATTATATCTTCAGGGCTGGAGAGATGGCCTAGCAGTTAAGAGCACCTACCGCTCTTGCAGAGGACCCGGGTTCAATCCCCAGCACCCACATGGCTGCCGAGAACCGTCTGAAACTCCAATTCCAGGAGAACTCCAGTTCCAGGGGAATCTGACACCCTCTTCTGACCTCTGCGGCATTGCACGACACGGGTGCACATACTTGCATGCAGACAGTACATTCATACACATAAAGAAATAAATAAAATAAAAACAACAACAACAACAACAACAACAAAAAAAACAATTATATCTTCAATTTTGAGAGATTTTCATTTCCAACCACCATTGTCAGAGGACTTCCCTTGATGAGACAATGATTGTTGGGTCAGAGTTCCAATACCTAGTAACCGGGCCACAGTTAGGAAAACTCAATAAGGAGTAATGTACTCACTGTTGGCCACTGCTACTGTCTTATATACTTGCAAATTGCTGACATTTGTTGTAGACTTTAAAATATTATGATCCATTTCATCAGAAGAGACCATGCCCCTCTCTTTATAAGCTTTTCTTCTCACTACCTATCAAGTCTTTGCCTCACCAAGCCTAGACTGGTGGTTCTCAGTCTTCGTGCATCTTGAAATCTTCTTTCATTATTCCTTCTCTTTCTCTTTCTCATATTTTTTGTGGCACACACCTTTAATCCTAGCACTCGGGAGGCAGAGGCAGATGGATCTTTGTGAGTTCAACGCCAGCCTGGTCTACAGAGCGAGTTCCAGGAGAGCTGAGGCTACAAGGGAGACCCTGTCTGGAAAAGACCAAAAAAAAAAAAATGGTGGTTTTTATATATAAATATGTACAGGGTTCATGTAGACAGATTTAGGACATCGATATCTTCTTTTAGCACTATGATTTTTGTCTTTAACGCTAGAACTTGTTTCTCTCCTCAGGGCTACTTTGTTATATTAATGTAGTTTACCAAATTACTTTGGATAGGGTTTTCATTTGAGCCTCTTTATCCTTGCTTCTATGTTCAACTTTAAAATTTTTCAGTTTGAAGTATAGTCATGTAAATAGCACTTAGTATACAATTAGAGGGGACTCATGGTAGTTTGTCATATTTAATGCATTTATAATGTATGTCATTATGGATATAGATTATTCATATTTATTATCTTACTATTATACTTTGGCTTTTCTGCTTTATGCTATCCTTCTCTATGTTGTCTTAATTTTTTAAATTTTATTTATTTATGTGTATGAATGTATTGTCTGTATGTAGGTTTGTGCACCTGTGTCGTGCAATGCCGTGGAGGTCAGAAGAGGGTCTCTGATTCCCCTGGAACTGGAGTTCTCCTGGAATTGGAGTTACAGATGGTTCTCAGCTGCCATGTGGGTGCTGGGGATCGAACCCAGGTCCTCTGCAAGAGCAGTTGGTGCTCTCAACTGCTAGGCCATCTCTCCAGCCCCTGTTGTCTTAATTTTTATAATAATATTCACTCTTCCATTTTTCATTCTGTTAATATATTTTTTCAATTTTTAAAACTTTTGGGGGGCTGGAGAATGTAATTTCTAAAAGAAAGTTATAAGACTACCTTAGCAGGGCTAGAGAAATGGTTCAGCAGTTAAGATCATTGGCTGTTCTTGCAGAGGGCCCAAGTTCAGTTCCCAGCACCTACATGGCAGCTTACAACTGCTTATAACTCTAGTTCCAGGATGTCCAATGCCTTCCCTTGACCTCTACAAGTGCTGCATGTACACATGGTACACCTACATACCTTCAGGAAAAACTCTCATACACTTAAAAAACTAAAAGTAAGTATATAATTTTTATTTAATTTTTCTGTTTTTCATACAGAACAACTTAATCATCTTTAAACTTCCTTCCCCACTGACACCTTCCCATAGCCCCAAACCCAGTGCAAGTCATACATTTGCTCATTTTTGGGTAATAGCACTAATGCATTATATATGAGTATATATGCTGATGCACAAGAAGCCAGAAAAATGGAGGGAAAAATTGAGGTAACGAAAAAGAAAGAACTGGAAATAGTGGGATAATAGGAAACAGATGTTACCAGGGTAGAGGTGAGGAGGGTGGGATTGTTCAGCTGTGTTTGGGAGAACCAGGGGCATATAGGACAGCAAGATAAGGAAGGAAGGAGCTCAGGAGAAGGGGAATTGTGGGAAGACATTGTTAACTGGAGCAGGGTGACTGACCTGGAAGCATTCTACTTGAAGTTCAGCTGTCATAGGTGTTGAAGATAGTATGTAAGCTGCTAAGGGAGAAAATTAATCAAGGTCCAACACAACCCTAAAAATTGAATAATCATAATGACTGGCACAGCACACTACCGCTACTGTTAATTAGTGGTACTGTTATCTGGGGAATAATCAGCAGCAACCTAATTGGACTTAAAGTCCTATCAATGGGAATGAATTCATAGATTGTACTGTAAATACAGTCAAATATGCATAGTTGGAGAGGTCATAGATGCTAGAGAAAACCCTATCTCTGTCATATCTCTAGATAAATGAAATTTCTTACCATATGCTAAATATGGAACCTTACATTACAGACAAGTATATCATACACCATTCATCAAAGAATCTTTTTGCAACAGATGGAGGCTACTGAAGAATCCCACAACTGGTTACATGTAAAGAATAAATGTCTGAGAGATGCCTAGGCCTAAGTGACACATCTACTCCTAAAGCTTCTGAAACAGTAGAACAGGGGGCAGGAGTGTTAGAGAGAAAACTAGCACATCCCTCAACTCTCACCAGCAAAGCTTCCTTATGCAACAGAGTGCAATACATTCAGAAGGCCACGGCTGTCCAGGTTTTAATGAATAAGAGACCGCAGAGTGTGTGGCCCTGGATAGGACTCCTATATCAAGCCTTAACCACCCATGGCTCAGAGACCATTGCAGAAGAGAGGGAGGAAAGATTGTAAGAGCCAGCGTTGATCCATGATCATGGGGAGGCAGAGGCTTCCAAGCCATTGGAAGCTTCCACATGTGATCTTCTGGCAATGGTAGAATAGAGCACAGGACCCTTGCCAACTCAATCAGATAAGGGCCCACAATGGAACAAGGGAAATGGGTGGTGGATGAGCCTTAGTCTGGGAACCATTGAAGACTGATTAATACTGGGTGAAGGAGAGTAGACCTTACTTATAGTCTCTAGATAGGCTGACAAGACTCCAGTGAATGAATTTGCATAGAAGGACATCTGGGTACAAATGTTCATCTGGATAAGACAACATGCAGAATACAGGAGGTGGGTGGAGAGCATGGAGTAGAGAGGTGTTAGAATTTTGATTAAGAACTGGTGTATGGAATGTACAAAAGCTCAATAAAAATTTTTTTAAAGTTGTTTTAACAGGATTTACCCTGCATGGGTAGACAATGCTACTCCCAGAAGCCATAGGTTATTAAATGACAATCTCAATGATAGTGAAGAGATAGTGTCCCCCCCGTTGTTAATTTATTTTTAGATATAATTCTATTCAAACATTAAATTCTAAAAAAATAACACAGAGAATTAACATCTTTTTCTCAGTGCTAATGCAAACATACTACATGACTATTGTACCGACATCATATACAGGGAGTTAGTACCAAAACAATCCTTTTGCCTTGGTAATCTGTCAGTATTCGATTATTTTCATGCATTTGTGCTAGTATATTTAATTCAGTAGAGTTTTATCACACATGTAGACTATGTAATAATCACTTATTCAAGATACATCCATGCAGTAATTGAATATATAATCTTTTGAAGTCTGTTTCTTTCATTTCACATTATTCCCTGGATATTAATCCCCATTACTGTCACATCAACAGCTCATTACATTATTGCTGATTAGTATAACCCTATATGAATATTATATATATATATAATATGAATATATTTGAAATATATATATATATCAAAGTTTTCTTAATTATTCACTTGTTGAATAAACTAATTCATGCTTTCAGCTATTACAAAGGAAGTTGCTATTAACATTAATGTACATGTATTTGTGCATGCATACATTCCCATTACTTTGTTATAACTACCTAGATCTTCAGTGTTTGAATCATATAGTAGATACATGTGTCCTGCAGTGGATGAACAGACAATCATTGTGATACAGACTTGCAGAGAGATAAAATTCATAAAGGAACAAACTGGACTAGAAGAAGCTCAGTCTTCAGTCCTCATACATTGTATTGCTTATTTAAATAATAATATCATAAAGATAGAATAACAACTATGGGCCACAGACAAACTGGTGCCAGGGAGTGGGGTTAATGAAGAGAGTTGACTCTAAATGTGGACTCTGTTGGAGTGATGGAAGTATTACATATCTTATTTATGATGAAGTCATATTACTGTGTACACTTACCACAACCCACATAACATATCCTACAAAGGGTACATTTTATTGTAGACATAAAACAATATAATAAATAATAAAAAGGGCAAAATTAATATTTTTTTATACTCCACCTAAGGCCTTCAGGGTGAAATCTCTTTATATTTTACTTCTTGTTTTGAAACAATGATAAGAGTCATAGGAATTCATAAGGTAAACTTATCCAGGGTCATTCTGTATTCTCCTCAGTGAGAACATCTTGTACCACTATGGAACAGTATCAAAACCAGGAAATCAGTATTGGTACAATCCATAGTATTCATATGTAGTCAATTTTACATTCACTTGTGTGTCTATGCATTTCTGTGTTTAGTTAGTTATGTGTAATATTACTACATGTGTAGAACACAGGAACTCCACCACAAATATGATATGGAAGAAAATCCATTTGTTTCCTATGATAGGCAGGCCCCCACATCCTTCTCATCCATATTCTATTGACGTTAATGATAATCTCTTCCTTAAACAGAGTAATATATGGTTATGACATTTTTATGAATGATTTCTAGTTAACTCTAATACTACCAAAGTTTTAGAACCTGCATAAAATCTAAACCTCATTTTATTTCGTAAGTTACTTCATTGAAATAAATTATCTTCCCCTCCAGTCTCAGAAAAAAAAATATTAAATTAACATGCTCAGGTGGGCCAGGGCCAGCACGATCTGCCTGGGCCTCAGGGAGCAGGCGAGACACCATGCCACTCCTACTGTGTGATTGGTGTGGGAGGAATCACCCAGTCACACTCATGGTGCCCTGTGTGTGGCTCAAGGGAGCAAACCTATTCCCCCACAGCCCACACCTGAGTTGTGGTGCAGATGATCCAGTAAGCTGGTGGATTTGTGGTGCAGACTATCCAGTTGGCACAGTGTTAGTGATTCTAGGCTGCACAGCCAATGCAGAGGAACTGACTGGCAGGAAGCACAGTGAGTGACCAACCAATCCTCCATATTAACATTTGAGATTAGCACCAGAATCCAAGCAACAACAACAAAAATGAACCCACATGCCAAGTCACAATGAAAAAATAACAACAGGGGGAAAGCTCATAATAACTTCACACCAAACTTGACCAGTCCTATAGAAGAACACTACAATGAAATCTCCCTGGAAGGAAACCAAGACATGGACCTTAGAAGAACAGTCATAGACATACTGAAAGAAATCAAAGAATAGGGCTGGAGAGATAGCCTAGCGGTTAAGAGCGCCGACTGCTCTTGCAGAGGACCGGGTTCGATCCCCAGCACCCACATGGCGGCCGAGAACCATCTGAAACTCCAATTCCAGGAGAACTCCAGTTCCAGGGGAATCCGAGACCCTCTTCTGACCTCCGCGGCATTGCATGACACGGATGCACAGACTTGCATGCAGACAGTACATTCATACACATACAGAAATAAATAAAATTTTAAAAAAAAGTTTAGAAAAAAAAAGAAATCAAAGAATATAAAGCACAAATCAGAGAACTAAGGGGAGAGAATGATAAACTGAGGAAGGATCAAGAAGGAAAGAATGATAAACTCTGGAAAGAACTAGAAGGATATAATGAAAAACTCTGAAAAGAACTAGAGGGAGAGAATGACACACTCCAGAAGGAAGTGGGGAATGCTGAAAAGATCCAGGCTGAAATGAAAAACCAAAATGTCCAGCAAAGTAAGGAGCTATAAGTAGAGAATGACAAGCTCCAAAAGGAAATGGAAATACTAAAGAAATCACAGGAAGAAATGAAAAAGGAAATGGAACATTCATCTAATCACAGGTAAGGAAAGGAGAAACTCTCAGAAACAGAATGGATGAAACAGAAAAAATAATATCAGATGTGCAGGATAAAACAGAACAATTAAAATGCACAAGAAAAGATTATGAAAACTGTAAAAAATAAACAAACACAAGAGTGGAATAACTAGGAAAAATGGGACATTATGTAAAGACAAAATCTCTGCATCATAGGGATAGAGGAAGGAGAAGAATCTCAAGACAGCAGTATTGATCAGATCTTCAACAGGATAATAGAAGAAAATTCTCCCCAACTGAAAAAAGATAAACCCATAGAAATACAAAAAGCACATAAAACACCAAGTAGACAAGACCAGAAAAGAAATTCCCCACACCATATCATAGTTAAAACACTAGATATTCAAAACAAACACAACATACTGAAGGCCACAAAAGAAAAACAAATTATATACAAGGGGAAACCCATCAGAATTACAGATGACTTCTCAGTGCAAACTATGAAACCCAGAAAAAGTGGACCAAAGTATTCCTAGTGCTAAATGACTTTAGAGGCCAATCCAGATTACTATACCCAGAAAAAATGTCAATTATAGCTGAAGGAGAAAGAAAAATATTTCATGACATAAACAAGATGAAAGAATACATTTCAAAAAACCAACACTTTGGAAAATACTCAAAGCAATTCAAAGAACAGAGGAAACAGCAACTATCCCCAAGCAACTAAAGAGAAACTATTAAAAGCCTAACAGCATAAATACAAACCTAGACCAAGAATGCAAAAACAAAAAATAAGTTGAAAGGAAGCAACACACATTTTTCAATAATAACCTTAAATAGTAATAGTCTAAACTCTCCAATCAAAAGACAGAGGCTGGGAGAATGGATTAGGAAACATAATCTATCAGTATGCTGTCTATAAGAAACCTGCATCAAGGACAGACACCAACTTAAACTGAAAGGATGGAAAAAATATTCCAAGCAAATTGTAGGAAAAAGCAAGCAGGAGTTGCTATTCTAATAGCAGACAAAATAGACTTCAAAGTAAAACTAATCAAAAGATAAAAAGACGGTCACAATATCCTTATCAAAGGAGCAATTAACCATGAAGATTTCACAATCATGGATATATATGCACCAAACTCTGGTGCACTGAACTTTATAAACACAATTCTACAGATCACAAGGCAAAGACTGATCCAAGCACACTAATAGTGGGGAATCTCAATACCCTACTGAGCCCATTAGATAGGTCAACTGGACAAAGAATAGAAAGAGAGATGTCTGAACTGAACAATACTATGCACCAAATGAACCTCACAGATATCTCTTGAAAATTCCACCCAAACACCACAGAATATACTTTCTACTCAGCACGCCATGGAACATTCTCCAAAATCAACCACATGCTGGGACACAGAAAAACAACCTCTACAAATACAAAAGCATTGCAATAATTTCATGCATTCTATAAGATCACAGTGCAATAAAGCTCAATATCAACACCAGAATAAGCCCAACAATATACAAGAACACATGGAGACTAAACAACACACTCCTGAGTAATGAATGGGTCAAGGAAGAAATAAAGAATGAAATAGAAGTATTCGTGGAACTAAACAAAAAAGACAATACAACACAACAAAACCTGTGGAATACTTTAAAAATAGTCCTAAGAGGAAATTTATAGACCTAGGTGCCCATATTAAAAAAAACAGAAAGGGAACAAATAAATGATCTAACACTAGCTAAAAACATTTGACAGATAACATCAAATGAACCCTAAACCCAACAGACAGGAAGAAATAACAAAAATAAGAGAAGAATCAATGAAATACTAACAAAGAAAACAATACAATGAATCAATGAAGCCAAAAGCTGGTTGTTTGAAAAAATAAACAAGATAGACAGACCTCTAGCCCAGTTAACCAAAAGAAAGAAAGAAAGAGCAACTCCAAATTAATAGTATTCATGATGAAAATGGAAACATCACAACAGGTAAAGAAAAGATCCAGGGCTAAAGAGATGGCCTAGTAGTTGACAGTGCCAGATGCTCTTGCAGGGGACCTGGTTTTGATCCCCAGCACCCATATGGTGGCTGACAACTATCTTTAACTCCAGTTCCAGGAGAATCCAATGCACTCTTCTGACCTCCATAGCACTGCACGATACTGGTGCACAAACCTACATGCAGACAGTACATTCATACACATAAAAAATAGTAAATAAAAAATTAAAAATATAAAAAAATGAAAAGATTCAGATAAACATTCAAGAATACTTCAAAGACCTCTACTCTACTAAGTTGGAAAACCTAGGAGAAATGGATGAATATCTGAAATCCTAGAAATCAACAAAGTTTAACCAAGGAGAGAGTCACCATTTAAACAGACCCATAATATTTGAGGAAATTGAAAATGTAATAAAAAAACCTCCCAACTATAAAAGCACAGGCCCAGATGATTTCACAGCAGAAGTCTATAAAACATTAAGAGGTCTTACAACCATTACTACTCAAACTATTCAGAAGGTTACAAACAGAGGGAAATCTCCCAAATTCTCTCTATGAAGCCAGCATCACTCTAATACCAAAACAAGCCAAAGACACAACCAAAAAGAAAACTATAGACCCATCTCATTAATGAACACAGATGCAAAATTTCTCAACAAAATACTTGCAAATCACCTACAGACCCACCTCAAAAATATCATCCATCATGATCAAATTGGATTCATACCAGAGATGCAGGGATGGTTCTACATACATAAATCAATAAATATCATAAAATACATAAGTGGACTGAAACACAAAAACCACAGGATCATCTCAGTAAATGCAAAAGAAGCATTTGACAAGATCCAGCAACATTTGGGTTTAAAGTTTTAGAGGCAACTGGACTTAAGGGAACATTCCTCAATAAAATCAAAGCTATATACAACAAACCCACAGCCAACATCATCCTAAATGCAGAAAAATTAGAAGTATTCCACTTAAAGGTGGGAACCCAGCAAGGCTGCCCCCGCCACCACTCCTCTTCAATATAGTGCTTGAAATGTTTGCTAGGGCAATAAGGCAAGAAAGGGAAATTAAAGTAGTACTAATTGGAAAAGAGGAAGTCAAACTATCACTTTTTGCAGATAGTTTATCTACAGGATGCTACAAAATCTACCAAAAAAACTCCTAGAAACTATTAAGAGTTTCAGTAAAATGGCAGGATACAAAATTAACTTAGAAAAATCAGTAGCCTTTCTTTACACCAACAACAAGCAACTGGAGAAGGGATACAAGACCTTCCCACTCACAATACACTCAAAAAAAAATACCTGGGAACAAACCTAAGACACAAAAGATCTCGACAATAAAAATTTTTAAACCCCTGAAGGAGATTGAAGATATCATTAAAAGATGGAAAAACCTTCCATGCTCATGGATTGGAAAAAATAATATAGTAAAAACATGTCCTCTACACAAATTAATACACAGATTCAATGCAATCCCAATTAAAATCCCCATGAACCTCAGTACAGACTTGGAAAAAATTCCTTAAATTTACATGAAAAAACAAAAGACCTTGAATAGCTAAAGCAACCGAAAGTGAAAATGCAATACTGGGGGGATCACCTTACCAGACTTCAAGCTATATTACAGGGCTATACTCATAAAGACTGGTACTGGCACAAAAACAGACCTGTTGACCAAGATTGAAGATCCAAACTTGAGCTTATATAATTTCAGTCACCTCATATTTGACAAAGGGGCCAAAAAGACCCATTGGAGGAAAGGTAGCATCTTCAGCAAATGGTGCTGGCAAAACTGGATCACCACTTGTAGAAGAACAAAACTAAACCCCTACCTCTCACCCTGTACAAAAATCAACTCCAAGTGGATCACAGACCTCAGTGTGAAACCTGAAACTCTGAAGATGGTAGAAGAAAACTTTGGGAGAAAGATATAGGTGTGGGAAAATGATTTCTAAATCAAATAAATCTTATTTCCACACAGGAAATAAGGTCAACAGCTGACAAGAGGGACCTCATCAAACTCCAAAGCTTCTATACAGTGAAAGAAACAAATAAGTGAGGAGAAAACCCACATAGTGGGAGGAAACCTTCACCATGATACATGTGACAGAGCAGTAACATCCAGAGTTACTCAAAAAACAAAGAAGAAAACAAATGACTCACTCAAAAGATTGAGTAAAGAGCTGAACAGAGACTTCACCAGTGAGGAAGTAAAGATGGTTGAGAAACATCTTAAAAAGTGTTCAACATCGTTAATAATTAAGGAAATGCAAATTAAAACCACTCTAAGATATCATCTCACTTCATATGGCTTGCTAAGATCAAGATAACAAAAGACACCAAAGGCTGGAGAGGTTGTAGGGAAAGAGAAACACTCATCCATTGTTGGTGGGAATGAAAACTCTTCCAACCCTTATGGAAAGCAGTGTGAAGAACTCTTAGGAAACTGAAAATGAGCCTACCACCTGACACAGACATACCACTCCTGAGTATATACCCACAAGTCTCATCCTACCACAAAGATACATGCACATCTATGTTTATTGCAGCTTTCTTCACAATAGCACAATAGCAAAGAGCTGGTACCAACCCAAATGCCCCTCACAATGAGTGGACAAAAATGTGATACATCTACATAATGGAGTTCTGTGCAGTGGTAAGGAAAGATGACATCATGAACTTTTCAGGTAAATGGATGGAACTCAAAGCCATTATGCTAAGTGAAGTGTCACAGTCCCAAAAAATCAAATGGAGAATGGTTTCCCTCATTTGTAGATGCTAGCACTAAATCCCCACTTGAAAGGCAAACTGAACAATGTTATTATATTTATTTTTATCTGAAAACAACTGTGCTGTTATAATATGAATCTCTTAATGGGCCCTAGAATTAATTTACCACTTATTTTCAGACCTTGTAATTACCATATATGGGTGGAAGATATGTATTCATGTTTTAGAGCAATATAAAAATAAAGGGGAAAAATGTGAATTCCTAGACGTATTTTGGAATTAACATACAGTTTATTCCTTGAGGACATAATTCTGGTACATATATAACATTTGTATAGGCATATTTTGGAGCAATACAAATGGGAGGGAACAACAACAACATAAGGAATATGTCAAAGAACTGATTGATACATTTAAGTTCTTCCCCAAACAGTAAACTCTGCAGAGAAAAACTTCAAAAAGAGCAAGAGAAAGATATACCACATGTATGGCAGAATGCATGAAATGGGGTGGGGTGGAAGGAAGGGAAAGGGGATTATGTCTAATGTGAACTGAAAAATGTTGTATGAAATACACAAAACATCAATAAAAGTATATTGAAAACAAAACAAAACAAAAATTTCATTTGAAGCCAGATAGAATGGCACACGCCTTTAATTCCAGCACCCACAGGGCAAAAGCAGAGGGACCTCTGTGAGTTCGAGGCCAGCCTGGTCTACATAGGGAGGTCCAAGACTGCTGGGGCTATAGGGAGACCCTGTCTCAAAAAGACCAAAAAATTGCATTTGGGTATGTATTTTCTTGCTTTCTGTGTACACAAATTTCATAGAATATCAGATTACTTTTATATTTTTAATACTGTTTTTTTTCTAAGAGTGGTTCTAACAGCCTCAGTTCTCTCATGAATGAATTATTATTTTTAATTATTTTTATTTAATTCATGTGAACTCATTCAATGTTTTTACTGTATTTAGAGCCCATCTCCATGTATTCCCCTCTTGTAGCCTCCCTGTTGGATTTCATGTACTCCATCATACTACATCCTTTTGAGTCAATTTGTGTCCCCAAATATCCTTTAGTATGGGTCTGTCCACTGGAGCCTGGTTAACCTAACACTCTCTCACATGTAACAGAACCGACTGTCCCTCTGCCAGCACTTATCAGCTGCCTGTAACTGTTCCTTGGTTAAGGCTGAAGATTCTGACCTACTTTCCCACTTCTAACTTCAGTGTGTCTGCTTTTGTGAATGCTGTGAATTACCATTGCTGTGAATTCATGAGTACCTTCCCAGCTGCCTGGAAAATTCTTTCTTATGGTCATCTACTGCCTCTGGTTTTTACAGCCTTTTAGCCCTTTTTCCCACAATAGTCTTTGAGCTTTGGTTGGCAGTGCTTTTATATAGGCATCATATTCAGGAATAAACACTCTCCAGTATCTTATTCAGTGCACTTTGGCCAGTTGTGGCTTTCTGGGTTGATTATCCACCATCTGTTGCATAAGAAAGTTTTTCTAGTGAGAATTGAGGGATGCATTTTTTTTGTCTCCTTCCACTATGCTCCTTGAACCTCAGATGTAAAGTTTGCATAGATGTGTCTCTTAGGGCTGGGCATCTCACACACAATTATTCTCTGCATTTGACCATGTATGGATCCTAGTAATATTCTCCATCTGTTGGAAATGACCATTTGTGGAACTTTGTAATTCTCTCCAGATTTTGGTAAAGAAAGGTTCATTAATGAGTGATGAGAGATATATTTGTTTCTAGAGGTAAGTATACATGATTAAAAGAGTAAGAAATTACATCAGTCTAGGTATGTGACAAAAGTAGATTTTTCTCTAAGGTCTATGGCATCTCTATATATATTTAGCTATGTCATGATATAACACATGAGTTCTCTCCCATCTTTCTTAAGTCCAATTAGAGGATGTCTATTACCCTCAATATTACCCCCCCCCAGAACTGCGCAGATAGAGATTATTCATCAAATACATCTTTCATGTAACAGGGATCTATTCAAGTTACTGATCAACTTTCCATAAACATGATTATTTGCTTTGTATATATATGTACAAGTAGTATATGGAGCAATGGACAGGCACATAATTTTTTTTTGAAATTGAGATTAGCTTCCCTCTGAGTTTCAGAGAACATTGAAGAAGAGAAAGAAATAATGTACAATCCAGATGATAGGTAGAAGGGTTATGAAATGCTATCTCCTGTATATAACACAACCAAAGCAGCAGTGTTTGCTGGGTCAGCACAAGAATGAGTCAGCCAGGAATGGATGGGTTCATGTCTCTTTAGCTGCATCATTCTCAGATGGACTATTGGCTATTCCGGGAGATAGAGAGTTACTGCTTTCAGTTTTCTATTCAACAGTGAGTCTATGAGACTCCAATGAATACTTACAAATTAATTGATAGTTAACATTCAGACCTGATAAAACTCAGACAGTCACAAAAATAAAGAAGACATGAATCTGAGGAAAGGATTTGTAAGCAGGGTAGGTGTTATGAGTAGATGGGGGATAAGAGAAGGTGACTGAAAAGAGTAATCAGAATGCATTATATACCTGTATGAAATTTTCAAAGAATAAGCTTAATTAATTAAAAACTGAAGTAAGGACACTTAATTTGAAGCTGTGTTTCTTTGCTCTACATTTCTATAAAACATGCCCAAATACAGGAGTTTAAAGTTATATTTTTATATAACACAGGACCTCTTTTTATCCAGTTCTTCGTAACTTGCTGAAGTCCCATGGCCAAGCACATGAAGATCTGTAAGGTAGTCTGAGGTGCTGCATCCTGAGCTCATGGTCCAGTTTCTTTCAGACAGTAAACGAGTGACAACTGCGGTTTGCTGGCCAGAGATCATGGGAGCAGACAGTGTGGTTGATGAAAGGTTCCCTCCAGGTGAAGTCTGCTCCTTAGCCAGAATTCATACCGTCTAGTTAAATGGGGAGATGGAAAGACAGAAAGAAAAACAAACTCATTGTCATGCTTACTTCCTTTTGCATAAACAATTATGAATTTACTGTTACTGTTCTTTCTAGTATTTCTTTTGGGAGAATTCACTTAGGAACTCCTTTAGTGATCCCTGTTAGAGAAAAATTAATTTCCTTATACACTTGAATGACTCTTATTAATAAACATAGAGCTTTGATATTTTTCCTTTTGCTTCTAGGCAGGTCTGAGCTAAATGTGCTTTTCTTTAGAGGTGATTATTTTTACATAATTTTGTCTGACATAATCTATCAAGTTACTGTCTCTATCTGCCAATCTGATTGTATCTTCACTAAATAATTTATGAATTTGCCCTTGTAATATTATCCCAGTGTTTTTTTAAGAAACTAACAACTTTATTAAAATTAGAGAAATTGAAACCCCAAAACAGATTGACAGAAAAAACTAGAAAACTTTCAACATAAAAGAATTTGTGTGTAGAATAAAAATGATGATTGCAAAAAAAAAAAGAGAAAACACTAGCTTATTATTATTGATTAAAGTCCATGGTTTTTATTAGGGTTCAATCTGTTTATGTACCTTTTGTTATCCCAGTGGTTTTACCTAATAAGATAATAATACTTTACCCAACGTTCTATAAACAGCGTACAATGAGGTTTGAGCTTATAAACCATGTCTGACTATAGGATAAAACAGACTGCTGGACTCCTTTCTTTGCTGCTTGTAATTCTTCTCACAACTTAAGTTGTTTGGGATATTAGTAAATAGTTGAAAGATGACTTTTCCTAAATTACTCTTCAAATTTCTCTCTGCTTTAACTTAAGGGGAGCACCTAAAACGTTTTTCTAGGAAAAAATAGACATATTGGTCATGAAGTAAAACTTACCAACATAAAATGTTATTGATGAAAAATACCGTTGTGTAGTTGCTGACCAGCATTACTGCCCTGTTTTGATAAAAGATTTATGCAATGGAACTTGCTTACTGTGTACAAAACTGTTTCCGACGATGCAAACTAGCAGTTTCTTGACTGTTCTTCCTCTAAATTGGATTTTTAAATTTACTTTTCACTTGAGGCTCTTCTGTGAAAAGAGAAATAACTTTTTTCTTATAAGAGCAAAATGTTTTATGCTTATCTCACATTTCTTGAGGGCTCTAAAGAAGAATTGTAGGTGAAAGCTGGAATTTAACTCTCGTGTATTATGCTGTTTATTTATTTATTTATTCATAGTCCTTTGTCAGATTTGCACATTAACCAGATCTTATTGGACACCCATTTCTTATCTCTGTACACAGATCACTAGGGCCCCATGTTCATGCTGTTTTAAATAAAGACTTGCGTGATATAGCCTTTCTTTTTCTTTTTTCATTAAGTCACAATCTCACAGGGTTATTTCTATATGATTGATGATAGTAGTGCTAATAGTACAAATAAAAATATCTTCAATGAAGCAACAGCTATCTCATGATTTTGTGGAAAAAATTCCTGGGAAGGAGACACAACTGTTTAACCAAAGGTTGATAACAACTCCGCTGATTGTATAGACCTTGGACAGGTTTAAGTCCAGGGATTAATTAAAAATTATCTAGGGATATCTTGACCCCTTAATAGCCATTTATTACCCACTTCTGTATGTGACATAGCATCTTAACTACTAGGACCTTTGAACTTCAGCTTCCACCAGCCAAAGTGATAAGAATGTGGTTAGATAACATCTGTACCTATAGGTAAAATTTTCCTAATTTTTTCTAAAGGGCCTACCCGATGTTTCTGCCAATGTCTTTAAAGGTCTCATGTTCTATCGACTGAGCTAGCCAGGCACTTACTGCCAATGTATTTAAAAAGTAACTTGATTTATTATTGTTATTATTTTCAGGGCTCCTCGGCCTGATTTTTTTTTACTTTAAAAAAAAATGCCTATACAAATGTCATATATGTACCAGAATTATGTCCTCAAGGAATAAACTGTATGTTAATTCCAAAATATGTCTAGGAATTCACATTTTTCCCCTTTATTTTTATATTGCTCTAAAACATGAATACATGTCTTCCACCCATATATGGTAATTACAATGTCTGAAAATAAGTGGTAAGTTAATTCTAGGGCCCATTAAGAGATTCATATTATAACAGCACAGTTGTTTTCAGATAAAAATAAATATAATAACATTGCTCAGTTTGCCTTTCAAGTGGATATAATTAGTATGTAATTATAAATTAAATAATACAATGAAATTTAAGGGACTTGGTCTTTGAAAACCATGGTCAGATATTAAACTGCAGATGGTTTCTACAGGGCTTCATACATGAACCATTCACAAAAACAGAATAGTCTGTTGTATAGGTTTTGCATGAAGGATGCTTGTACTCATGGATTATCACTTATAGCTAAAAATGAAAAAAAAAACTGAGAGAAAGATGCAGGACAGTTATGGCAGAATGCATGATCTGGGATGGGATGGGGGTGGGGAGGGAGGGAAAGGGAAATAAGCCTGAACTGAATTGGAAAAAAATGTATGAAATGTACAAAGCATCAATAAAAACTAATTTAAAAAAAAAGTATTATTATTATTATTAGTAGTAGTAGTAGTAGTAGCAGCAGCTGCAGCACCAGTAGTAGTAGTAGTAGCAGTATGAGCATACTGCTTGCATGTATGTGAGTGCACCCCTGTCCCACAATGTCACAGAAGTCAGAAGAGGGCATCAGATTCCCTTGGAACTGAAGTTAATCACAGTTCTTAGCTGTTATGTGAGTGTAAGAGCAGTCAGTGCTCTTAACTGCTAAGCCATCTCTCCAGCTGCCTATATTCAATTTTTTAGTAGATCTGAAACTGATATATTTGATTTGATTTAATTTCAAGTTTGGTAACCCAAATATTTCAAGCTTGAGATTTTCAGCATCAGGTGCTGAGACAAATTATCTAGGTAAGGAGGTGGAGAGAAGGGAGGCTAAGGAGCAGACTTCACCTGAGGCCCTGCATCCTGAGCTCATGGTCTAGTTTCTCTAAGACTGGTTTGCTGGCCAGAGACCATGGGAGCAGACAGTGAGCACTAATTTCTTTCCACTTCCCCTTCCTCTAAGAATGGACAGGAAGCCTACTCAGAATCCAAGAATGTCTTCAAACACTTAGGTGCTAGTAATAAATAGCCATGGGTCACCTGTAGCATCTACTTTCTCAAGGAAGCATGCGCTCAATGTGCTATCACCAAAATTGACTTGTCTACTGAGAAATTAATCAGAAAGTGGTTTCAACATACGACTGGGTTGCAAACCCGACTGCCTTCTTAAATCCAGGAGGTAGGCCACAGTTTCTTCATCAATCCAGTGGTTTTAAGGATCCAGGTTTCTTCCGTCTTTCTCAACTATCCCTAACACACCAAAGAGAACAGTCCTATTGGGACCATTGTAATGCTGAAGCCTTTGGTCCCCACCCATCCAGTCATGTCATGGTAGCAAGAATGCTTCTTCAACACTAAGACTCTCAAGAGAAATCAAAGGGAGGAAGAAGCAAGTAGTTGGGCCACCGAAGAAACATCTTTTAATTTCCTAGGTCTTAATCAGTAGTCACCTTTTCTAAATGCATCTAACAAATTTCTAGTCAATCTGGCATCTAGTGTATCACATAGCCAGACGCATATACAAAAGCAAATATCTAATTATAGCCAGGACACTCAACAAAAATTAAATACATAAAAGCTCTTCTAGAAATGTTAAGCAGGAAAGAATTTAATACAGGAATTAGACAAAAATAACTGAAAAAAATGAAAAAAATGTGGCTGTCCAGCGATTTCCAGAACTATTTACATAAGTTTATGCAACAGAGTATATGCTATGGACATAATCAGGAAACGGGCACCATATTGGCATACTACCATTAACTACAAAAGGTAATAAAACCTAAGTAAGATCCGATTGGCTTCTGTGATTAGAAATCTAGGACCAGTGACCTAACACTTCTGGGACCATGACTGTATGGGCTGGAGCACTATAACGAGCAAAACAAAAACCATGTGAGTATTACCATTCAGAATGCTGGGTGCAAAAGAAATGATGAACATAGAAATTAAAATGACACATGGAACGTATGAAATTATAAATCTCATTTTGTGTTTATACACATTATATTTCTCTAAAAATCAAGGTTTTTCAAGCAAGGAAATGTTAGGAGCAATGTCTTATAGAAATATGATATCTACTCTGGCCTCACCTCACTTCCTGAACTCTCATGAGGGGTTCATTTCCCATCTTAAGGAGAGACACTTCTCAAAGTTCGCATGTTTTTCTTCATTAAAGCCATCTCCTATAAGTCTCATACCTTTTCTGACTCAAGTTTAAGGTTCCTAATTGTATGTCTCTGGCTAAATCTTTAGAATGAACATGAAAAAAATAGTAAAAAGAGAAGGTGATAAAAATAAGAGGTATATCAGTCTAAGTTTTTAGTAAATTGACATAAAATTAAAATTAATTCTATTGTTCCTTAGACTGGAGAACTTTCAAATATGCAGTGGATCATAGTACTTATTTTCTTTATTATTTTTATTCAAAGAACTAAATAACATTGTGGCCAATTTTACCTTGAAAAGGAAAACTATAATAAACTAAGTGTTCTCAAGCTCTAAAATAATGTGTAGTAAGGTGAATTTAGTAATGAAGTATACATGGAAACAATAGAACATAAATCTTAGTCCTCACAGCATATCTGAGGTACAGAGCAGCAAATGCTTTCACTTTTTTGACTGGTTGCAAAGGAAAAGAGGCAAGCCCAGCTCGAACTCTCTCTACTGTCACTTCCAGGCAAGCATCACATCAAAACTATATCTTATTAGAGACACTACATGTTACCTTCAGATTCAGTGAAGACAGTATAATAGTTTGTAAGGGAAGCACTAAGAGGTTATTCAAACCCTACCCCACCAATATAGTCTGTTAAAAAAAAATATTGTTGAAACAGTGAAGCTCTCCCCAAAACAATAATCCTCTGTTTTGAAAAAAATTTAAAAAGTCTCAGGAAAAGATACAAGACATGTATGGCAGAATGCATGAAATTGGGTGGGGGATATGTAGAGGGAAATGAGTCTAAATTGGAATGAGAACTGATGTATGAAATGCACAAAACTTTAATAAAAATATTTTTAAAAATCCTCCTCCCAAAAGATTAACAAGTGTATCTAGTACAGTGGTTGATATTTTTAAATTTATAGAAATGTTTAAGACAAAGCAGAAAATAAAAGAAAGCAAATGGGGAGATTTGCTCACTTGTTAGTGAGATGGGCAAACTTTTTGCTGAAAAATGACAATAGTTTTCCGGTCCTGGAAGAATTGTCCATCAGGTTTGCCATTCCGTTTGAAGTGTAATGACGGTGGGCCATGGTGTCTTGAACCTGTAATCCCTGCACTTGGGAGAAACAGGCAGGAGGATTGCCTTGAGTCTGAGGCCAATCTGGGATACATGATGAGTCAAGGACTAGCCTGGGCTAGAAAATTAGACTATACTTAAAAAAAAATAAAAAAATAAAAATGTAATGACAATAGGCATTTCCTTAAGTACATACTGCCAACCAAGTGTTTGGCAGCACTTTCCTGGGTATAAATACTCCCAGCTATTGGGGAGACACTCTCTAAGGTGGAGTAGAGAAAGGCTGTAATGTAGTGACACCTGCACATATACACAGTACACATAAATAACTCAAAGAACAAAGATAGCACAGTAAAACAATACAGAAGCTATGAAGTTAGAGTATTTATATTTATGATGTCTACTTTCTAGACACACCTTGCTTAAGAGCTGGCTTATGCAATTCCTCAAATTTTAACTACTAGCTCTTCCAAGCAGAAACAGACCAATTCTAGCACACTGCTGTGCATGCACGCATGCATACATGCACACACATACACAGAGACACACACACACACACACTCAAAAACAAAGTGTGTACAGAGTCATGATTTTAACATGAGTACATTTTGTGTTCTATTTTTTCTATTTAGTTCTATTTCCTTCTTACATTAAGTTTANTTTGAGATGCCAGACCTGTGAGATATTTGCCAAGGAGAGCTGCATACAGGGAGTGGTACCAGCCTAAGAAAGAGATGCATGTTGCAAGCAAAGCTGGAAGAGCTGAGCCATCTAAGCCCTTTGGAAGTCAAGTCCCAGAAGTTGCATGTGGAGCTACTGGACTTGGTTTTTGCCCTGCTGGTTTTCGGTCTTGTTTTGGTCCAGTATTTCCTCACTATGCCTCTATTCCTCCCTTTTGGGATGTGAATGTGTATTCTGTTCCACTGTATGTTGGGAGTATGTAATTTGTCTTTTGATTTTACAGGAGCTTACAATTAAGAGATTGGCCTGAGTCTCAGAAGAGACTTGGACTGTAGACTTTTGAATGGCATTGAAACTGGTACAGATTATGGGGACTTTTAAGGTTGGACTAAATGCATTTTGCATTTTATATGTTCAGGAGCCTATGGGGGCCAGAGAATGGAATGTGGTGGTTTGAATGAGTGTCCCCCATAAGCTCTAGGTATTCAGACGTTTGTCTCCAGTTGGTGATGCTGTTTTTGGAGGTCTTGGGGTGTGTGGCTGTGCTGGAGGAAGTGTGTCACTGGAGGCAGGCTTAGTGAGTTTTAACAAGCCTCATGGTCTACAGTTGCTCTCTCTGCTTCCTGTGCTCTTTGCAAGATGTGACCCTCGGCTTCCTGCTCCAGATCCAGCTGCCATGCCTCCCGCCACAATGGACTCTAATTCCCTGGAACTGTCAATCATAAGCTCAAATAAACTCTTCCTTTTATAAGTTCCTTGGTCATGGTGCTTTATCACAGCAACAGAAAGGTGACTAATACAGGTGGGTTGGGGGGTATGGAAAGGGAAATGAGTCTAAATTGGATTGAGACATTTTCATACATCATGTATGAAAAAGTTGAATAACAATAAAATTATATTAAAATATTATATACATAAAGAAAAACATATAAAGTATAGTTTTACTCTTCTGATATATTCCATGGTTTGTTTAAATCAACAGCAAGAAGCCCAACAATTATTATGAACAATATAATGGAAAATATATAAATTCAGAATGAATGACATTATATTACACAACATGCAATTATAATGCATTGTAGAAGATTGCCTTAAATGACTAGTATCTTTACTTAGGGCAGAATTTTAAATAATTCAAGGCCAGCAAGCTTATGTCATAAAATAATACTTTTGAATGTAAAGGAAATTATCATGTAAATTATATTTAGAATTTCTATAAATAGCCATGTTCATTTCAATAATGACACTAAAACATCATAATAATTAAAAAGCTCCAGGAGAGAACATATGATATTATTTACTAAATGCACATAGTATTAAAGACTTCTTGTAATATTTAGTAATAGCACTTCTATGAGCCCTTATCAATGAAGTATCTTTTTTTACTGTAGATGTCAACTAACATAGAAATCCACAACTGATCAACATGAAGAGAAAAGATGTTTCAGAGTGCTTAGCCCTAAACAGGACATCTGTATCACACTCCCTTTCTCAAGTCTCTGGGATCATCAGATCATCATGGAAGAGGTAACAGAAAGACTATAAGAGCCAGTCAGTGGACAAATACAATGTCTTCTAAACACAACAATGCAATCAATTACATGCATGAGGTATCAGTAGCTGCTATAAGACCAGCACAAGATCAAGCCATACAAAATTTCAGCATGGTGAGTGCAGGTGTCCAGGAAAGCTCCATCATAACTAAGAAACTATGGGTATTTTATTGGCTTCTGGGCAAAGGAGAGTCAGATTCTTCAGGGACGCAGCACCTTAGAGGCTACCCATTACCCAGTATAGGGTCCTGCACCAATGCTCATACTACTAGCATTAAGTGGACTCCATAGTTTTCATTTGTTTTGTTTTGTTTATTAAGAGAGAATATATGACATTATGAAGGAATATCAGTGGAGGAGTAGGAGAAAAACCGGAGGGAATAAAATAGGGAGTGGACCTGATCAAAATACTTTGTATGCATATATGAAGTTCTCTATCAATAATCAAAGGTTCAACCATAAAGTAGTTTTATTTGGAGTAGTACTAGAATTGAACCTAAGCCTTTATATATGCTGGACAATCTCTCACCACTGAGCTATAGCCCCAGCTCAACTACAACATTTTAATAATGTTAAAGGTTTGCTTATTACCAACATCCTTCCTTTGAGTTTGGATGTTGGTGTACAAAGGTTTGAAAAAAGCCAGTGTATTTTTGTTTATATATCTGCATTTATTTGGATGTCCATATTTATCCATTATGAGTGAGAGAAATGACAGCAGAAAATAAAGGATAATTTTGTGAGGAAATTTCAGGCTTGTTGTCAAGCCTTAGATTAGAAAGGAGAGCTAAAATTCATTACTTAATAACCTGGCCTCCTAGTGTGAACTATTTGTTACTACTTATAATAATAAGGCATCTTAATTTAAAATTACTTAACTAATAGTATTCCATAGTCAAAAATCTGCTGTTGAAGGCCACAATGAACAAAAGGAAAGAACAGTATTTTTAGCTGAGCAGTAAGCTTAGGACATAAATATTACATATTTGGGGCTTCCAGAGTTTCTGAAGTAAATAAATGAGAGAAATAAATTGACCTAGATTTTTCTATAAAGTCTTTTTAAAATAAAGATGCCTTCTATTTCACATGAGCAGAATTAACCAACCTTAATTTGAATTTAGACTTTAAGATGTATTCCAAAGGAATTGCATTCTTCTTAAAATGCAATCCTCCTTGTTTAAGATTCTCTATTTGAAAACTAGTGCCATTCTGAGCTCTATAAAGTGTACTTGATTTAATTAAGCATAAATTGACTAATTATCTCATTTAAAAAGTGACATGATGATAATGGATTTAAGAAGCAAAACTCAAATTTCGCTGATTATACATATAAGGAATAAGAAGTAGTTCGCTGCAGAAAATACCAACATTAGTAAGATCAAACAATGTGACAAATAATTTCAAAATGCTGATGAAATGGATAAATTCTTGTAAATGCATACACAGCTTACTAAAGTGCACAAAAGATCAAAATTTTAAAGCTATAAACATTTTAAATATTGTATTTATTATTTTTATTTCACATGTATGAGTGTATTGCCTGAATTTGTGTAAGTGCACTTGTGTTGGGCAATGCCCACAGAGGTTAAAAGAAAGCATCAGATCCCCTGGAACTGGAGTTATAGATCGTTGTTAGCTCCCACACAGGTGCTGGAAGCGAAAGCCGAGTACTCTTCAAGAGCAGCCAGGGCTCTTATAGCCAACTCCCCAGCTCCAAAGCTACATACACTTTTGAGGCTTCTGAATTCCAAATACATTTTAAAAGGTATACTTTCCCAAATTCAAACTTATATAAAAGTACACAAAAAATGTATTCAAAAATCCAATTAAGCAATATAAAATATAAAATACTGAAGTGAAACATTCTTTTTATTTTTACTTTATTTTTACATGTACGTGTTTATTGCCTGCATGTGTGTAAGTGCACCTGTGTTATGTATTGTCCAAGGAGGTCAGAAGAAGGTGTGGAATCCCCTGGAACTGGAGCTAAGGACAGTTGTTAGCTGCCATGTGGGTGCTGGGAATCAAACCTGTGTCCTCTGCAAGGGCAGTCAGTTCTTAAATCCTAAGCCATCTTTTTAGTCACAGAAAATATTCTTAAGTAATGTACATCATTATAAATTTCAAAGAATGATTGCATAAGTGGTTATATTTCCACATGAATTATAAGCTTTGTCATCTAAGTAAACTACTGACTGAAGTCTACATTAAAATCTGATTATGCAAAGATAGAGATGGCTCAACAGTTAGAAGGCCTGGCTGTTCTTTCAGAAGACTCAGGATTGAGTTCAGATTGTTTGTGTGAAGACATACGGACTGTGTGTGACAACTGGCAATGACTAAGAAGAGGTTACAAAGCCGAATTTGCACCAACGCATAGTCAGGGACACTAACTGTTGGTCTTCTGTTGATCTGATGCAGGAGGGTTTTCAGAATTCACCCGAGAAGTGTGCTCAGCAAATCAATGCCATACATGGAAGCTGCAAAGCCTGCCATGGACACTGGCCAACAGATAGGGCCCTGACTTTACAACAATGCCTGATCCCATGTCACATAATCAGTGTGTCAGAAGTTGAATGATTGGGACTGTTCCCTTACCACCATATTCATATCTCCCAATGGACTACAAAGTTTTGAAGCATCTTGACAACTTTTTTGCACCAAAAACACTTCCACAACCAAGAAAATGAAGAAAATGCTTTTCAGGCACTCAGTAAATCTTCAAGAATGGCTTTTATGGTACAGAAATAAATGTATGTCTTATTGGCAAAAATTTATTGGTTGTAATGGTTATCATTTTGATTAACAAAAAATCTGTTTAATAGTGGTTTAAATTGTTTAAAATTCATGGCCCCAAACTCAATTCCTTTTGCAATACAGAATAACAACAGGAAGAGGATAGTAAAGCAAGGACACTTGGGATATAGCACCTTAAATAAATGTCCATGCATATTCACTAAAGCTGTCATTTTATGCTCTATCACATCACTAAAGTTTTAAGTAGGTAACATTTTTAGATTTATTTAACAGAATCAGGGTTTAAAATATGGAGACAATTAATTTTGATAAAGTCACAAATCTAGTAAGTAGTGTAGGAAATATAGAATGAGTCCTAGATTGCTATTTTCAAAGCCTGAATTCTAAGCTCCCTAATTGAATGTACTTTTGAACACTATTCAGAGACAAATACTGTATTACTCAGGGTTATCTAAAGAAACAGAATCTTTAAGAATGATTGTGCATAGATTAGATTAGATTAGATTAGATTAGATTAGATTAGATTAGATTGGATTACAGGACAGAGTCTGAGTTCTCCAACAATGGCTGTACCACACGGGAGAGGCTGAGAATACAGAAGTTGCTCAGTCCACAAGACAGGAAGTCTTAGTAGTCCCAATCTGGTACTGAACTCCTGATGAATACCAGGAGATCTATTAGCTTTCAGTCTACATTGGAATCCAAGAAATTAGTCACAACATCAAGACAAACTCACCAGAAGAGAGAAGGAAAGTTGCAAAAAGCAAATTTCCCTTCTCCCAAGGTCTTTTATATGGGCTGCCATCAGTAGGTAACACCTACATTTAGGGTGAGTCTTCCGGCTTCAAATGATACAGTCAGAAGTTCTCATTTCAGTTAATTCCAGATCCAGGTGAGGTGACACCCAGAATTTAACCACACAATTCCTGGTTTATAATATTATTATATTATATTTCTTTATAATTAATATAGTATAATAATTATAATAATATTATAATTCACAATAATATGAAAGAGCAACTTTAATTGTATATCAGTTGTAACTGGATTTCACACAGCTGTTCAAATGAAAGTAGCAGTGATCAATAGTAAGTAAATAATAAATGTATAAAGCAGTAGATAATTTGTGTTACTGTTTCTTTTCTTTTCTTTTCTTTTTTTTGGAAACAGGGTCTCCCTATAGCCCCAGCTCACTCTGTAGACCAGGGTGGCCTTGAACTCACAGAGATCCACCTGCCTCTGACTCCCCATTGCTAGGATTAAAGGCCTGCGCCACCACACCCAGCTTAAAGGTGGTTGAAAAAAAAAAAAACTCTGGAAAGACTCAGAAAAAAATGCAGGACATGTATGGCAGAGAGCAGGGACTCGGGTGGGGTGGGGGACATGGAAAGGGAAGTGACTCTAGATTCACTTGAGAAATGATGTATGACCTATGGAAAAAGTTTAATAACAATAAAAAATGGTTGTTAGCCTCCATGTGTGTGCTGGGAATTGAACCCAGGTCCTCTGAAAGAACAGTTGGCACTCTTAACCTCTGAGCCATCTCTCCAGCCCCATGTTATTGTTTTCTTAACCACTAGATCTAAAGTTATTTCTGAGAATCTCCTGTTGCATAAGCCTTTTGGGAAATAATCACCTGATTACATGTGTGGCTTAGACCAAAACTCCTACCATTACATAGATTCCAACTGTCATAGAAAAAAGTATAGCACTGCTGCTGCTGACTGGTCAGCAAAACAAACCAAAGTAAAAATAACAAAATAAGACCAAACACAAACATCCAAACAACAATAGCCAATTTTCCTATGAGTCAGATTTTCAAAGCAAAAATACCTAAAATCTTACTGACTGCTCCTTTACACTTATGGATTAATATGCTTACGCTCTAAGAGATAAAAGAATTTGTTCATTTTATGTACTGATGAAGTACATTTCAAAGAGTACACATGACAGAACCCCTTTAAGACTCTAATTTGTGAATTCTGCCAGTATAGGATGCTTAATATCCCTTTCTGAAGTAAAGTTTTATCACAGACAGTTATGGTTGCTTTGTGAATACACTTAATAAATTTCCTTTAGAACTGCTAGAATAACTCAATGGTGAATGAATATGGGCTACATCCTAGCATTTTGTTTGAAGTCTGTGCCATCAGACCCTTATAATTAAGATAAAGAGACGAGATCTCCTGAGCCCAGTGGCAGGAAGAGGGGGAGACAGGTAGGAACTGGGTGCCTCTTTGGTCCTGCTGTCTTTGGTTTGATTGGCCTTTGTGGCTGTGAGGTTGGAGTTATCCTCCCAGCTGGGATTAAATGTGAGGTCTTTGGCTTGATTAGATCTAGTGGCTGTGGGGGCGGAGATTGATGCCGGTATTAAAGGAACGCTTGTGTGACTCTTGAGATTTAGAGATCTCCTGAGCCGCAGCGGCAGGTGCCGGGAGCGTGGGCGTGAAGGCAGAGCCCCCCCCCCCAACTGAGATTATGAAGAACATCTGAAGGAGGCAAGGAAAGCAAGCTTCAACACAGGAAGAGGCATTTAGACTCACATTGGATATACAGGCAAGGAGAGCTCATATGCCAGGATCACGAAGAGAGACTACACTGGAAAGGGCAGGATAATTCCACACCAAGCTTTACAAACCCTATGGAAGACACTCCTGCAGAGGGATCCCTCCGGGGATGCCCCAGACACAGCATCGAAACCCACATGGACATACCTTAAAACTACAAGATCTAAAGAACAAATTAAAGAACTAAGAAAGAGGAATGAGGAACTCAAGAGGACCAAGAGAGAGAGAATGACAGCGTCCGGAAGGAATGCTAGGAAAGACTGAATATAGTCCCATGCTGAAAAAGAAAAAGCTAACCAACCAGCGAACAAAAGCAGCTACAAAAGAGATCAAGAAGACTCCAACAAGAAATCGAACACTAAGAAATCGAAGGGAATGAAAAGGAAATGAACACTCAACCATCACGAGGAAAGGAATGAAAAACGCCTCAGAAGTAAATGAGAGGAGCAGAACAAAACATAGCAGACGTGGAACGATAAAACACAGAACAACTAAAAAACTCAAGGAAAGTTATTGAAAAATTTAAAATACACAAAATAATGGAAACCGCGGCTGTGGCGGACACTATGAAAAGATACAAATTCCGCCATCATCAGGAATAGAGGAAGGAGAAGAATCCCAAGAGAATGGTATTTGATCAGATCCCCAACACGAAACATAGTGACAAACTTCCCCCAAACTAAAAAAGGACAAAACGATACAAATACAGAACACATTAGAACCACACAAAACTCAAGATCAGAAAGAACTTCTCCACGCAACCACATCATAGTTAGAATGCTAGAGCACCCAAAACAAAAGACAAAATCCTTAAAGAACAAGAGAAAAAACAAGTGACCTGTAAGGGGAATACCTATCAGAAAAACAACGGACGTTCTGTCCGTCGACTTTTTTTTTGCCTCTTCTCAACGCCAACTGTCTGCAAGCAAGACGAAAACTTGGAGCAAGGCAATTCCATTTTGAGCGGATTGAGATGCCCAGCCCCCCCCCCAGGTTAATACCGCCTCCCAGCCACACCTGTTAATTCATTTTCCCGTGTGGGAACCCGTGGAGGGGGTGTGTAACACATCTTCCAATGACCATAAACACTTGAAAGATACCATGTCCCAGACACACCACTTCAGGAATCTTGACAGCATTCAAGAACCAGAGAAGGAAAGGAAACAACGCAGAGGTAATGTAACTTCTTTAAAAAAGAAATCAATAAAACTTAACTGCAGAAGTAGAAACCTAAATCACCCCCCCCCCCCCCCCCCCCCCCCCCCCCCCCCCCCCCCCAAACTGCAGCATGGATACTTATAGCATCGCGCAAAGAAGCAACACAAACTATGTTCCATACCTTAAATATTAATGGGACTAAATCCCCAATCAAAAGGCATAACGGGCAGTGACATGGCTTGAAAAAAAGAATCCACTTGCTGTCTTACAATAAGAAAACACTTACTTCAAGACAGGCCACCATCACCATTGAAGCGGATGGAAAAACATATCCAGCAGAATGGTACCAAAAGAAAGCAGGTGTTGCCTATTTTAATATCGGATAAATAGACTTCAAAGTAAAAAGAAATCTAGAAGGCCAAAGAAAGCCATTATTCATCAAAGGACAAATCCACCATGAAGATTTCCAATTATGATATATGCCAAATTCTGGTGCACCAATTTTAAAGAACTTTCCAGGACCACAAGTACAGACTAACCCGCCACAACTATAGTGGGATTTTCAATACCCCACTGAGTCCTTTGGATAGGTCAACAGGAAACAAATCAGAGAGACATCAACTGAATGAGTATGATACACCAATGGACCTCATAGACCCTACCGAACATTCCATTCCTAATACAAGAGAATACACTCTCTACTCACCCCATGGAACATTCTCCAAATCGACCATCCTGGGACACAGAAGAAACCTATACAAATACAAGATTGACAATTTTCATGCCTGTCAGACACAAAGTGCAATGAAGCTCAACATCAACACCAGGAACAGCCCCTCTGCCTAACAGAATGGAGACTAAACAACCACTCTTGAATAATGGATGGGTCAAGAGAGAGTAAAGGAAGAAATAAAAACATTCCTGGAACTGATACAATGACAATACACACAACCAAACCTATGGGAAACCTTAAAGCAGTCTTAAGAGGGAAGTTTTTAGCCCTGGGTGCCTACATTAGAAAAACAGAAGAGGCACAATGAATGATCTAACATACAGCTAAAGCACTTGAGAGGCAACAACAGATGAACCCTAACAACAGACAGGAAGAATAACAAAAATCAGAGCAGGAAATAGAAGAAAAGAAAAAGAAACAATACAAAAATGAATAGAAAGCCAAAGGTGGTTCTTTGAAAGAATAAACAAGATAGACAGACCTCTAGCCCAGTCAATCCAAAAGAAAGAAGGAACACTCAATCAATACATCTGTGATGAACAAGGAAAATCACAACGGACAAGGAAAGGATCAAGAAATTTATGGGAATTACAAGAAACCTATATTCTACCAAGTTTGAAAACCTAAGAAGAAAATGAATCTGAACCTGAGGATCACCAAGCTTGGCCAAGAAGAGACCGCAGCTTTAAACAGACCTAACATATGAAGCATAGGGAGTAGTAGAAGCTCCCAACTAAAAAGGGCCCCAGGCGACGGTTTCACGGAGATTCTATGAAATATTTCAAAAGAACTACCAATTATTTCTGAAACAATTTGAAGTATTCAATCAGAGGGATTTCCCAAATTCCTTCTATGAAGCCAACTCTCTCTATTTACCAAAACAGGCAAAGATCCAACTAAAAGGAGAATTATAGACTATCTCCTCTATGACACAGAGCCAAAATTTAACAGCATACTGGAAAATCGCATAAGACCACATCCAGAAAGATCATCATCATCATGACAAGTTGGACTTCATACCAAGAGATGCAGGGATGGTTCAACATACGAAAATCATAAACATCATCAACAATCAACAGGAATCAAAGCACCGCACACCCAGATCACTCATTGATGCTGAACTAAGCCTTTTGCAAATCCAGCATCCTTCAGCTTAAGTCCAGAAGGTTGGACTGGAGGGTCATTCCTCAATTAAAGCCATATATAAGGAACACCACCAGCCAATATCATCTGAAATGGGGAAATGACAGAAACATTCCCTTTAAAGGTAGGATTACTGGCAAGGCTGCCTCCAATTCCACTCCTCCTCATTAATGCTTGAAAAAACCTTGTAGAGCAATAAGGCAAGAAAAGGATATATCAAAGATAATTGGATGTTAAGTGAGTAACTAATTGGAAATGAGGGACAGTCAAATATTCCCTATTTTGCCTGATAATATTTGTTTACTTAAGGGGATGCAAAAAACTCCACACAGAAAAATCAAACGATTAAACATCACCCAAGTCAGATTAACAAAATAAATAAACTAAAATCAATGGCGTTTCTTACCACCAAGCAACAAGCCATTGCAGCGAAAGAATTTCAAACAGAGACCTCCCATCTACAATCCATAGCCTAACAGTAGATCGATACGTAGGACAAACCTAACCAACAACCAAAAGACTCTAGCAACAAAAATTTTACCCTTAAAGAAGAAGGAAAGTTGAGAAGCACCTCAGAAGATGGAAAACAGCCTCCATGCTCATTCGGATTGGGACAAATTACTATGCTTAAAACATTCACCTTTTTACAAACTCTTGTATAGTTTATGCAATCCCAATCAATCCCCAAGAGTTTCTTCACAGGCTTGGCTAAACAAAGTTCTAATTCATGTTGGAAAACAAAATAAGACCACCGCATAGGCAAATACCTGAGTGAAAAGGCTACACAGGAGGGATCTCATGAAACAGTTTTTAAACATGTAATACTAAGGGCTAACGTCATAACAAATATCAGTCTGTGGTACATAGCAACTTTAAGACGACTTTCAAAAATGGACAAAACCGAAGATCCAAATCTGAGCACATACAATTTCAGCCATCTCATATTTGACAAGGGGGCCAAGAAACCACAATGGAGAAAAGACAGCATCTTCAGCAAGTGGTGTTGGCAAAACTGGATCACCACTTGTAGAAGAATGAAATTAAACCCCTACCTCTCACCCTGTACAAAAGTCAACTCCAGATGGATTAAAGACCTCAACGTGAAACCCCAAACTCTGAAGGTGATAGAAGAAAAAGTTGGCAGCAGACTACAAGACATAGGCGTAGGAAAAGACTTCCTAAATCAGACAGCAGCTGCACAAGAATTAAGGTCGACAATTGACAAATGGGACCTCATCAAACTCAAAAGCTTCTGTACATCAAAAGAAACAATCAAGGAAGTGAAGAGAAATCCCACAGAGTGGGAGGAAACCTTCACTGCAGATACATCTGACAAAGCATTGATTTCCAGAATATATAAACTACTCAAAAAACAAAGAAAAAAGAAAACAAATGACCCGCTCAATAGATGGAGCAAAGAACTGAACAGAGACTTCACAAGCGAGGAATTAGAGATGTCTGAGAAACACCTCAAGAGCTGCTCAACATCACTAATCGTTAAGGAAATGCAAATGAAAACCACTTTAAGATATCATCTTACTCCAATAAGACTGGCTAGAATCAAGAAAACAAATGATACCAAGTGCTGGTCTTATCTGATCAAACTGCTGAGGAACTATGTTTTTCCTTCCAGAGATGAGGCTTATATGCCCAACATTGGAAAGCAAATTCAAGTACAAGGATCTAAGAAAGTCCTAAAAAATGTACAGAGGATGAAAGGCACAAATATGTACATGAAGCAGACATTTTTAAGAGTAATTCTCAGAAACCAAGAGGTTGACCTTGTAAATTTATACCTATATTAATGTGATTTTTCTTGCTAAAGCAAATAAACACATTTTCACCCATTGCCTTGATGTCTCCTTACAGTATAGCTCTACAGTCTGAGTGTAAGCGATGTTACTACTTAATATCAGGGTGTTCATCTACTTACCACATTTTCACAGTCTATTTATTCTTTACTTGGTGTGTGTAGTTGGATTTAATGAGAAATATTGCCCATATGCTCAAGTGTTTGAGCACTTGGTGGCATGGTTTGGGGAGGGTCTTAGAACCTTGCAGAGGTTACATTACTCAGGGCAGGTTTTGGGAGGTTATCGCCTTCCCCTTTCCAGCTTGATCTTTCTGCTTCCTGTGTACATGAAGATGTGAATTCTCAATCTCCTGGTCTGGTCGTCTCCTGCCATGCTTCTGTCTCTGTTATGCACTGTCACTCTGGAACCATAAACCCAAATAAACTTTCTGCTGTGAATTGCCTTGGTCATGGTATTTTATCATACCAACAGAAAAGTAACAAATACAGTGGATGGTTAATACTGATTGTGACATAATGAGATCCAGAATCAATTGTGGGTTCACCTATGAGGGATTACCTAGATTACATTATCTTCCTTTTCTTTTCTTTCTTTTCTTTTTTTTTTTTTTGTCTTTTCGAGACAGCATCTCCCTGTAGCCCCAGCTGTCCTTGAACTCATTATGTAGACCAGGCTGCCCTAGAACTTACAGAGATCCACCTGCTTCTGCCCCCTGAGATTATATTATGTTATTGATATGCCTGTCAGTGATCATCTAGAATAGGGTAATTGAGGTAGGAAGACACATTTTAGCTGTGGTTGGCACCATTCCATGGATTAAAGTCTTGGAGCAAATAAGAAGGAAAAAGTAAGCTGAGCAGTAGCATTTGCCACCCTCTGCCTCTTGACTCGGAATGCAATGAAATCAGTTGACTCACCCTTTGGCTTCCATAACTTCACCACCACAATGAAGTGTATACTCAAACTGTGAACCCAAATAAATGCTTTGAAAGTTGGCTCCTTGTCAGATATTTTTTAATTGAAGTTTTGTGTATTTCATACAGCATTTCTTAAGTTTAGAACCAATTCTCTTTCCTTGCCACCTCCCTGACAGAGCTCATGCATACTGCCTTACATGCCTTTCATCTTTTTCTCAGTCTTTTTTAAATTTTTTGATGCTGAAATTTACTATTTCAGTCAGTTCTTTGACCCAGTCTTTTTTGTTGTTGTTGTTGTTGTTCCTTCCAATTTATATCCTTCCAAAATATGCCTATATGGATGACACAGATATACCAAAATTATGACTTCTGACAATAAATTCAAGGTTAATTAAAATGCATGTTTAAGGTTTTACATTTTGATAGTATGATTGTATGTAAGTAAAGAAACAATGTTACTTTACTTTTCTACATTACATAGCAAGTTGATGAGTAACATCCTATATTATATTTACTAAAAAAAAAATAAGCAGGAATTATAAAAATTTGCCTTCTAAAGAGAGAATTGGTGCTAGGATCCACAAATGAGGGACACATATGTCCTTTATTTTTCTGGGACTGTGTTACTTCACTTAGCATAATGACTTCTAGTTCCATCCTTTTGCTTGCGAAGATCATGATGTCATCTTTCTTTACTGCTGTATAGTATTCTATTGTGTACATGTACCATATTTTCTTATTCATCAGTTGAGGGACACTTGGGCTCTTTGTTCCAGCTCTTCACTATTGTGAAGTGAGCTGCAATAAACATAGATGTGCACATATCTCTGCAATAGGATGAGTCTTATGAGTATATGCCTGGGAGTGGTATGAATGAGTCAGGTGGTAGGCTCATTTTCAGTTTTTTAAGAATTCTCCACATTGCTTTGCATAAGGGTTGCACAAATTTTCATTCACACCAGAAGTGCATGAGTGTCCCCTTTCCCTACAACCTCTCTAGCATTTGGTATCCTTTGCTTTCTTGATCATATCTGGTCTTATTGAAGTAAGATGAAATCTTAAGGTGGTTTTAATTTGCATTTTGTTAATTATTAGCAATGTTGAACATTTTTTAAGATGTTTCTCAGCCATCTTTATTTCTTCATTTGTGAAGTCTCTGTTCAACTCTTTACTCCATCTTTTGAGTGGGTCATTTGTTTTCTTCCTTTGTTTCTTGAGTAGTTTATATACTCTGGATGTTAATGCTCTATCAGATGTATCACTGGTGAAAGTTTCTTCCCACTCTGTGGGTTTTCTCTTCACTTCATTGACTGTTTCTTTTCCTGTACAGAAGCTCTTGAGTTTAATAAGGTCCCATTTGTCAATTGTTGACTGTATTCTTTGCACAGCTGCTGTCTGATTTAGAAAGTCTTTTCCTACACCTATGTCTTGTAGGTTACTGCCAACATTTTCTTCTATCATTTTCAGAGTTTCAGGTTTCACATTGAAGACAGCATCATTCTAATACCAAAACCAGGGAGATACACTCAAAAAATAATACAGACCCATTTCATTAATGAACATAGATGCAAAAATTCTCAACAAAATACTTGCAAATCACATACAGGTACATATCAAAAAAATCATCCACCATGACCAAGATGGATTCATACTAGAGATGCAGAGATGGTTCAACATACATAAATCAATAAATGTCATAAAGCACATAAATGGACTGAAAGAAAAAACACAGTCATCTCAATTGATGTGGAAAAGGCCTTCAAAAAAATTTATCATGCCTTCATGTTTAAAGTCCTGGAGGGAACATTCCTCAACATAATTAATGCTATACATAACAAACCCACAACTAGCATTATCCTAAATGGGGAAAAACTAGAAGCATTCCCATAAATGTCAAGAACCTGGCAAGGCTGCCCCCTATCCCTACTCCTTTTCAATATAGTGCTTGAAATGCTAACAAGAGCAATAAGACAAGAAAAGGAAATTAGAGGATTACTAATTAGAAAATAGGTCAAACTATCCCTTTTTGAAGATGACATGATAGTTCACCTAAGGAACACCAAAAATTCCACTGGGAAACTCCTAGAAACCATAAACAGTTTCAGTAAATTGGTGGGATACAAAATTAACCTAAAAAATTGGCAGCCTTTCTTTATGCCAGTAACAAGCAATTGGAGAAGTACTACAAGGAGACTTTCCCACTCACAATAGCCTCTAAAAAGAAAAAATATCTAGAAACAAACCTGACCTAAGACACTAAAAATCTGTACAATGAAAAGCTTAAATCTCTCAAGAAGGAGATTGAGAAAGATACTAGAAGATGGAAGAACCTCCCATGCTCTGGGATTGGAAGAATCAATATAGTAAAAATGACCATCCTGCCAATTAAAATCCCCATGAGCTTCTTCACAGATGTAGATAATAACTTCTCAAAGTTCGTATGGAGAAACAAAAGTCCCTGGATAACCAAAGCAACCCTGAGCAAAAAGAGCAATACAGGGGGGATTATCATACCAGACTTCAAACTATATTGCAGGGCTATAATCATAAAACAGCCTAGTATTGGGGCAGGAGAGGTGACTGAGTGGTTGAGAGTGCTGACTGCTCTTGCAGAGGCCCTGGGTTCGATTCCCAGCACCCACATGGTGGCTAAGAACCATCTTTAACTCCAATTCCAGGGGAATCTGACGCCCTCTTCTGATCTCTGCAGCATTGCATGACACGGGTGCACAAACTTACATGCAGACAGTACACTCAAATACATAAACAATAATAAATAAATTTAAAAAAAAACAGCCTGGTATTGTCACAAAATCAAACCCATAAATAAATGGAACAAAATTGAGGATCCAAACCTGAGCACATCCTATTTCAGCCACCTCATATTTGACAAAGGGGCCAGGATGACACAATGGAGAAAAGAGATCATCTCATCAAATAGTGTTGGCTTAACTGGATCACCACTTGTGGAAGAATAAAACCAACCCCTTACCTCTCACCATGTAAGAAAGAGGACATCATAAACTTTGCAGGTGAATGGATGGAACTTGAAGCTGTTATGGTGTGGTGGTTTGAATGAGTGTCCCCCATAGGCTTTAAGTATTCAGACATTTGTCTCCAGTTGGTGGCACTGTTCTTGGAGGTCTTAGAAGGTGTGGCCCTGCTAGAGGAAGTACGCCATTGGGGGCAGGCTTAGTGAGTTTAACAAGCCTTGTGTCTCCAGTCACAATCTCTGCTTCCTGTGCTCTTTGCGAGATGTGACCCTCGGCCTGCTGCTCCAGCTCCAGCTGCCATGCCTCCCACCACAATTGACTCTAATTCCCTGGAACCATCAATCATAAGCTCAAACAAACTCTTCCTTTATAAATCCTTGGTCATGGTGTTTTATCACAGCAACAGAAAAGTGACTAATACATATGGTTAGTGAAGTAACACAGTCCCAGAAAAACAAATGATGAATGGTATCCCTCACTTGTGGATGCTACCACCAAATCCCTCATTGAAAGACAAGCTGAGCAAAGTTAATGTCATATTATTTTATCTGAAGGTAAATGTTGTTATAATGTGAATCCTTTAATGGGCTCTAGAATTAACTGGCCACTTCATTTTCAGAGTTGAATTGTATATGTGGGGAGGATATGTATTCAATTTAGGTGATATAAATTAAAGGGAAAATGTGACTCTTAAACATATTTTGGAATTGAGATTAAGTTTTAATTTTAAGTGGTCAAATTTTGTTAATATGTTCTATTATATAGATATATAATATATATATATATATATATATTACACTTTGAGCAATACAAATGAGAGGGAACAACAACAATGACAAAAGGACTGGATCAAAGAACTGACTGACACAATTAACTTCTACCCAAACAATAAATTTCTGCAAAGACAAATATTGAAAAGTCTGAGAAAAAAGATCCAAGATATTTATGGCAGAATGCATGAACTGGGGTGGGTTGGGGGGGCATGGAAAATGGAATCTGTCTAAATTGGACTGAGCAATGATGTATGAAACACACAAAACACCAATAAAATATTTTATTTAAAAAATAAGCTCGAAATGGATCAAAATCCTCTTATCAGATATTTTATCACCACAATGAGAAAACACTTGTTCTCCTGTTTTGTTTTATATTTTAACTTTTTGTTCATTTTGACACAAAATATTTAGTTTTATATTTTAAGTTTTGTCATGTCTCAAGCATTCAGTTACATTTTGCTTAAATGGATAATCTGAATTTTCAGCTTTATTAATCTTGTAAATATGTTTATTTTAAGAATACAAATTTTTTATTCTTTATTTTTTTCATTTTTTAACAATAAGTAATAATTTATGAGTACAAGCATCCTCCACATAAAACCAATTTGTAAGCAGTTGTGTCCAAACTCACACAGCCCATAGGTCCCACCATCCAGTTTGGGGGTTTGTATTTTCAATCAAGTTGATCAGATGAGTGTCCAGACTATATTGCTGTAGTTTCACCATTCACCCCAATCGCAGCCCTTACATTCTACCACGCCCCCTCTTCCACAGATTGTTCCCTAGGCTTAGAAAAGGGGCACAGGTGGACGAGAAGCAAGACCGTCTACTTTCTCTGGAGCTGTTGTCTTGGACTCTGGTCAATTTTGGCTGTTTCCTTTCATGGGCTGACAGTTTGTCCATGAATAACCACTTAATCCTACTAATGAAGCACAAGCAATTAGATATATACTTATTTAAACAGTACTAATTGTTAATGTAGGTTATTTTGGTATAGACACAGATGTTTGGATGGTATGTTAATCCATGAATTACATTTTTTTCTGTAAAATATGACAGGGTCTTACTGTGGCTTATAACAACTCCTAACCACTAGAGGATGCAAGCTTGTGGCATCAGCCATGGGTTATTCCTCCAAGGAGAGAGCTAATAGCCAATTAGATTTGGGATATACAGGCATGTGTCTGCCACTGGTGCACAGTATTTCCAGGCAGGTGAGGTGTAGCTGGTGCTGACGGACGAGTCTTGCTTGACTCCGGGAGACCTATATTTGCTTTATTGGTTTAGTGGCCTTTGGTAGCACTCTCTGGTATTCCAGAGACCAACTGTACACTTGCAAGTGCGGTCTCAATGCATCTTTCCCATGCATACATCAGGTCTTTGACAGCAGGGCCTTATCGCCTCTCTTCTTGCAGGTATCCCAGTTTACAGGCAAGAAGCCTTTACCTTTTTTGGGGGGGGGACTTGGATCCCCTGGCCAACATCTCCTTGGTAGAATAATCCATTGCTGATATCAGAGCTCTCCTGTATTAATATATTTTGCTTAAGTGCATAGCTTAAGGAGACTTTAGTGTTCTATTTGGATCTGAATATAGAATGATCCTTTTCACAGTTCCTATGTCTATTAGTCAATTAAAGAAGGCAGTTTTACTGGTTTTATAAGAGATTACCTCTACAACAGTTGGCTCCAATTTACAGTTAGAGAATGACCTCATCATTATCATATTTCTCCTTGTTCTATGGGGGGGAGGTAAGAAAGTCTCTCGTATTAAAACCTTGCAGCATCTAGAAGGTAAGTTTCATTAGGACTCATTATAAATAGTTGTTACAAGTAGGATCCACCGAGGGGTTTGATGTCTGTAGCAATCTGAGGCTTTTCTTCCTTTCAATGTTCAGATGGGCCAACCTTTCTGCTGGCACTTCCTGGCACATCCTAAGAATACAATTTTTTTTAAAGTTCTCAAAAGAAACTAGAATGATGCAAACATGTCTATATTTAAAAGGATTTTCATAAACTGCTTTAAGCAGATATAACTTGTATCTTTGACCCCTGAAGTAGAGGAGCACATTGTATAGTTTCATACAACAAAAGTGTATTCATACTGTAGTTGGAATGTACTCAGTAATCAAATCATCTATTTCCTAAAAATATTTACCTTATAAGCTGACTTGATAGATTTATAAGAATCAATGCCTTAAATAATAAAATTATCAAATCCTTGACTCTATAATGTGAGAATAAAGAAAAAGAAAAGACTGACACATGGTCTTGAGGAATCCTGACTCTCACTCAATGTGTGGTGTAGAATTATTCTTCCTGTTTTGATGTTTTAAAATGTTAAATCAAATTAGTTTTGTACTTAGGGACTTATCTAATCTGTAGCTTCTGTAATACATTAAATTTAATAAAAAGTTTAAGGCATTATTGGATTAAAATATGATTGTAATGTGAAATTGAATGATGATACTGAAGATTTCTAGCAAGAATAGAATAGCCATTACAAAATAGACAGATTTAGACAAATTCCTCAAGGCCCTTTGTTTTTCTTTTTAATTTTTATCTCTTATTCTAGATATTCTCCCCCAAATTCCTGCCTTAAATCTCAGAAATCAATTGTTAAAGTCATATTCAAAGAAATACATAAAGAAGAGTTAATGAAACTCCAGAAGTCCTGTAACAATGGTGATTTAGAAACACGTTGCAAGCAATGTAATATAACAACAATATTTTTAAAAGGCTACCTGAACAGAGGAAATGTAAGAAGAAACAACAGTGAAATCTCTTAAGAGGAAGGAAAATTGACATTAGAAACAGAGCAGATATGACAGCTCTGAATCTTTATGTATCAGTAGAGGACTCCCAAATGCTTCTCACCGTATTTCTGATAACAGTCTCAGGACTCACAGTTATCTGTCCTCCATGAATAATGTGTATTGAATTCTTCTTTATCAGAAAAAGGAGACAGAAAGATAGGTAGAGGATAGATTTTTAAAAAATCTATTTCTTTTATTTAGTTCAAATCTGATAATTCCTATTGCTGTATCTTAAATTTTACTAAACTCTCTCTGTCTCTCTATCTTCTCTGTGTGTATGTGTGTGTGCATGTGTGTGTACATGTCTGTGTGTCTGTGTTTTATTTTACTTTAAAAAATTATGTGTATGAGTGTATTCCCTGCATGCATGTAAGTAAACCCATGTCATACAATGCCTGCGGAGGTCAGAAGATGTAGGATTACTCTGGAACAGGAGTCACAGATGGTTTTTAGCTGCTATGTGGGAGCTGAGAATTGAAACCAAGTCCTCAGCAAGAGCAGCCAGTGCTCTTAAACTCAGAGACAGCTCTCTAGCCTCTGTTATTTTACATTTTAGCTATAAAATTTCTGTTTCTACATTACATTTTTAAATGTTATAATTCGCTTCATATTTATAATTAATTTTTATAACAGCTGCTTTTAATATCCTTGTCCAACAGTTCCAACATCTGTTTCATATAGTTACTTATACTTGCTGTTTTTCTTTTACATTTGGATAAAATGTTCTGCATTCTTAGTTCTTGTACAATGAATAATTTGGGAACCATCCTATATATTTTGAGTTTTATAACTTCATATTGAAATCTACTTCAGCATATATTTTGCTTTATTTTCTGAATGTATATGCTTGAACAGTTTTACCACTTTGAGTCAGATGTGGGGAAACATGTCCATTTCACAGTCCTGTTTTGTCTGCTTCGTTGTGGAATTCAGATGAGAGGCTTCTGTCCTCTCTCTAAGGCCTGCCTATAGATGTGGCAGGATGTCTCCTGATTATGTACGTAAGGGGAAATATGGTTCTGCCAACCCAGTTTTACAGGGAATCTTTAGTGTGACGGAGTAGGAGGTTGCCTTCAGAACTCCGCCAGAAATTCCAAAAATGGAAGACATTGCCTTTGCAATGGAGGGAAGAGTCAGGTGTAAATTCTGCCACTTAGCTCTGCTATGGCATCTACTGAGGGTGGCTGTATTTTGTCCATTTCCATGCTAACTCCAGTTTACAAACATCTATAAAATAAAGGCTGAGACATAAGAAGAAAGTAGTATCCTATTTACTCACTGCTAGGTGGGTTCACATGTCCCAGAATATCTAACCAGTGTTTTGTCCCCATTTAGAGAAATCCAGTGTCTATGCAGATAATTTTATTGTGATAATTACAAGTAAAATGTAATGTTTTTACTTCATCTTGTCCAGAACCAAAATCAGTGTTTCTATTAGTGTTGGAATAATATTTCACTTCCATACTCTCTACTTTTGATATGCTGTGTTCTTGTATCTCAAGTGGATTTCTTCTGTCAGTATATTTGACTCCTATTTTTTTTTCACATAACTTCACATTTCTCTTATTTTTTAACCTTAACAAACCATACAGGAAAAAAAATATGCTTTTTAAGAAATAGTAAAAGTTCTGGACTTTTCAGGGATCAAATTTCAACTTCATGACATTAATGAATAGTAATAAAATGAAAGTACTCTGAGGAATATACTTATTCAAAGTAAGTAATAAAAATGAATTTCCATCCAACTATATTATGAACCTTAAAACGAACTAACTCTCAATATGGATATTAAAAGTAGAAAAAGATTACAGATAAAATCTAGCTATGATCCTCTAATATTTTACTCTTCCTCTGTGAAAATTGCAAAAACCGTTTTCCATTTTCAATTATAGTAATTCACCTCATTTTATGAAGCCCTTCATAGATTCTCTTTCTTCACAGCAATCACTTCAATTTCATTTTCTTTTGTTATTGAGTTCTTTAATTGACATTGATTTCATATAGAATAATTTTATCTTCATCATTAAATTTTAGCTTCCCTTTTAGCCCTACCCAAGCCTAATAGCACTGGTACAATTACCACCCTCATCCTGACTCTCTGTAGCTCTTTTTTTGTAAAATAACCATCCTCCTGTGCCTTAGATTTTGTCTCATACTATTATACTTACTGTTTCTTATAGCTTTTACTCTAATCTTGCTTTAGGCTTTTCATTTTATCCATATTAATATTGCTTTATGGTATAGTAAAATGTCTCTATTCATTTTAATATGTTCTTATGCTTATGGAATAAAGTTTTGGCCATTTTACTTTTACTTTAGACTTATTTTTATAAAATTTTATAGCTATTACAAATATTTGAATTTTTAAATATTTAACTTCTAATTGTTAAATATTTTATTTAAAAGACCTCTTTTTCACTAGCAAATATAGTCGTGTATTGAAAGGTAAAACTTACAGTTTTTCACACACTCGGAAATATGAAAGATTAGCAATTAATTCTATGCTGGAGATTTGAAACTTAGTTGGATATGCCTTATATTTATGTAACTTAGATTGTAAAATGGGCCAACGAGCTAGCATTTTTATTTATTTATTTATTTACTTACTTACTTACTTATTTACTTATTTTGTGTTTTTGAGACAGGGTCTCCCTGTATCCCCAGCTGTCCTGGAACTCACTATGCAGAACAGACCACACTTGAACTCATAGAGATCTGCCTGCAGATGCCTCCCAAGTGCTGGGATTAAAGGTGTGCACCACCATGCCCAACATACCTAATATTTATTACTGAGATTATTCATTAGATAATGAATAACATTTCCTGATGAGATGTAGCTGCACCAGAGATTCGGACAGTCAAAATCGTCTGATATGTCTAGGTAGCTGACTGATCTTCATGGACAGAGGGAAACATGACACTGTAGACTGTGGCTTCAATGAGCTGAGAGGGCTGAAAGGCTGTGTCCTCACTCAACTCTGTCTCCTAGGATCTCATGTGTGACAAAGGACTCAGCAGCATTTCTTTGATGTATAAAGTATGAACTGTTGCCTCCTGCCTTGTGATGGTTGGGGAAGGCTGTGATCTTTTATGATCTTGATATTCAGTAGAACTCTGAATCACTGATATTCGTGCAATAGACTCAGTATATCAAAACATTATTTACTGTGTATGTGTCTAAATTTCCTTTAAAATTTCGCAATTCGGCTGGGCATGGTGGTGTACGCTTTTAATCCTAGCACTTGAGAGGCAGAGGCATGGTGGATCTCTGTGAGTTCAAAGCCAGCCTGGTCTACAGAGTGAGTTCGAGGCCAGCTGGAGCTACAGGGAGACCCTGTCTCAAAAAGACAAAAAAAAAAAAATCACAATTCAACAACAGCAAATATATGCAATGTTACTGGAGAGGTTATTTTGCTCATTCATTAAATATTCTTGAATGCAAATTATACTCTTATTTTTTTTTTAATTTACTTACTTTTACTTTATTGTATGAGTGTTTTATCTGCAGCTAAGTGTACTCATGTCATGCAATGCCCATAGTGGTCAGAAGAGGGCATTGAATCCCCTGGAAGTGGGCCCTCTTCAAAAGCAGACTGTGCTCTAAACACCGAGCCATCTCTCTAGCCCCACTAATGATGGGAGCTGTCCAGCTAAGGGAAATATACTTGATCTTTCTGAGCTTACACTAATTAAGAAGACAAAATCAACTTGAAAAGTGTAGGAAATCAAATACAGCAAACTCTACCAGACGCCTACAATGAGATCTCCCTGGAAGGAAACCAAGACACAAACCTTGAAGAACAATTGTGGACATATTCAAAAAATCAAAGAATGTAAAGAACAAATCAGAGAACTAAGGGGAGAAAATAAAAAACTCAGGAAGCATCTAGAAGAAAAGAATATAAACACCGGAAAGAACTAAAGGAGAGAATGACAAACTCTAGAAGGAAGTGGAATCACTGAAAAGATCTCAGTGATAAGAAAAACAAGAAAATGACCAGTGAAGCAAAGAGCTACAAGCAAGATTTTCAAAACATGAAATGAAAGCAGACCAAATCTGAAAAGTAGATACACTGCAACTGAATTGCTGTAAATCTCGGACAGGTAAGTAGAAATCATATAGGGAACTATTTATTATTTAGTTTTGTCTTACTCCCTTCCTTTATAATACATCCAAAATTCTGTTCACTTCATGATTTTCCCCAAAAATAGTTAGGAAAGAGAGTTGTGCACCATGACAGCCATGTTCTAGTTATAGGAGTGCAGAATATATACAAACTTCATCTCGTTATGGTTGGCTTTGAGGCTTATACCAGAGCCAGGAAATTTTTAGTCCACCCCCCTCTCTCAAATAGTAAATTTATAATCTTATTTTTCAGTGAATTTATTCTCTGGTAAATCCATATAATTTATATTTTATTATGCTTTTGCAAAATGGGACAAATGACATGCAAGACAGAGAAATATTTAAAAAAAAAACTATTTCATTTGTTCTAAATCTCAATGTTTGTTCTAAATTTGTTCTAAATCTCAATGTTGCCTGCTCTATAAAAGAACAATTTCCTGATTGCTGAGCAACAGGAGAGGTGCCATGGACAAGGACAGCAGGCAGTGCTTTTACAGAACTCAAGGTGAGCTTTCCTTCTTGTTTACTCCATGCTTCCCACCATGGCCACTGTTAAATGCACATCATTTTCTTCTCAGTGGAGTATCAGGGCTGTGTACAATTTGTTATTCCTTTTCTTCTTACATAAAGCCTTCAGTTACTTAAAATTACCAAAAAACACTTATTCCTCAACATCTGGGCTGTATGGTCCCTAAACTGACTTTTGAAATATAATGCCCTTGGTTGCTAGTATGGAAGTATCCAGAACATCACTAACATCAAATGAAAGATGGTGATACTGTTCCTTTTATAAATGCTGTTTTAATTGATTCTGTAATATGATGGTAGACAGTACAGATAATGCCCTTTTGTTTTTATTAATTTTTTTAAAAATATAAGACACATTTTATACCTTATAATCTAAGTACAATGTTATCTCAGGTTAAATATAAACTGTATGTCATAAATATCAAGGCATTAAAAATGGTACTTAACCAGATTAGAAAAATAAAATTTGTTCCATTTTAATACTGATGATGTTCAATGAAAGTGTTTTCTCTTTGCTTTTTTCGTAAGAGTATGCATTCCATAAGAAACTTCAAGAGAGGCTTAAGTAAGCATGAGGGCATTTGCATGGCAGCGAATGACCATGTGATTCTCTTTAATCAATAATATACAATAAGAAGTGCTATGTGTTACTTCTGGATAAAAGCTTTGACCATGTTTTCTTCCTCTGCTGCAGCATGCTAGGGAAACATGGCTGTTCTATCTGAAAGGGTCCCAAAGAACTGTATTTAGTTCCTTTATCAATTAATTGCAATAACTGAACATTTCCTACATTCTTTACATATCTTCTATGTGTCCTATAGAAAATCTCACAGACATGTTTAAAATTTCAAATAATTTCCCTTTTTAGGGCCTACAAATAATTTCCATTGACTTCAAGAATGAGCACTGCACTATTTAATTTAATGTCCACTTGATGGAGAGCTGGAGAATGCCTGCTTTACAGCAACACCCCATCACAGTTAATGCATGCTTTACAGTTTAGGTCTGCCATTCGCTGCCATGCAAATCCCCTCACACTTACTCAAGCCTCTCTTGAAATTTCTTATGGAATGCATATTCTTACTAATAAAGTAGAGAGAAAACGCTTTCATTGAACATCATCAGTATTAAAATGGAAAAAATTTTATTTTTCTAATCTGCTTAATTAAATTTGTGCATTCTATTAACTGTTCAGAATACAATAGAATTTAGCCTTCCTAAGTAGGCAGCTTTAAAAAGAACCATAAAAACTTTGTTCATGTATGGCCCTTCAAAGTTATCTATTAAATCTCCTGTCATTTTAGGTCCTAACAATCTACTCCTTATCTCTATGACATGAAGCGTTTTCTCAGTATTTGCTTAGTATATAATTTGATGTTGATGTTCAATTCACACTTTTCAATACAGGGACCTCGAGTTTCCCCTTCTCTTTACTATAAAGCTCAGAGTGCCTTGACTATTCTCTTCCATAAGCCAGCCAATTACAAGTTTCTTCCCATACTCTAAAGTACAAACCAAGTTCTTGAACTTTCTAGGGAACTGAAACAAAGTTTTGATTATTGCCTAAATAACTAAAACTGACTTGATCACAAAGAAAACTTTCTTAAACCATCATACAAAAATGTGTTCCATTTGTTAATTATATACAAGCTTCAGTAAAAAAATATCTTTTTTCTGTTGATCCAATGAAAGCTTGCACCTGGCCTGAGAGCTCCATATCCAGGCCCATTTTTGTAAATTTTTATTTTCCCAGGTTTTTTTGTAATTTCTTATTGAATTTTTGTGTATTTTGTACAGAACATCTTAATCTTCTTTATACTGCCTTCCTCATTGGTACTGTCCCATAACCCCCACTGGAGTTCATAAGTTCTATCATTTGTGTTAAGGCCTATTAGGTCAAATTAGTGTCCCTGGAAATTACTCAGTGCAAGTTCATACACAGGGGTCTAGTCAGCCTATCTAGAGTCCTCTCAATTCTCATTAATGAACCTCTAACATGCATCAGAGGGCCAGGACTATCCTTTGGCCATTTGTGATCTTTCGTCTCCCTGGCCCTCTGTAGCATGAGGGAGATCCATTAATGAGGATTGAGAGATTCATTAGTGCCCTCTTTACCCTTTATTCTATGTTGTGTTAACCTTAGGTGTAGAGGTTGCATTGTAGATGTGCCACTTAAACTTGGGTGATTCACAGACAATGTCTGTGTGCAAAAAGTTGTGGTATACTGTAATAATCTCTGTATGATGCAAAAAAAGTGTCTTTCCTGCATAGTGACTGGGATACTTGTCTATAAATATAAGGAAACGTATTTTGTCTTAGTAAGAAATGACATTAATCTAGGAATGTGACAATTCGCAGGTTTTGTCTAAGATCTAAGATCTCTCCAGCCATGTGTATTTGGCTATGTTTACAGTAACACACGTGAGTTTCCTCCCATTGAGCTTTAAGTCCAATAAGGTAGCTGTTGATTTCTCCCGAGATAAAATTGCCACTACTTCACCAATGTCATTTGCTGTGCCAGTCATTGATGTGGTTATTTCACCTTGAAACTAGGGCTGGACTATCAAGCGATGTTCTCCCTTAGCAGCTTGCATACTGCCCTCCAAAGCTCTGAGAGCTAACCTTCAAGGGAAGTGGCTTCCAGGTAATTTCCAGGTTCATTGCCCCAAACCCTGTGTCTGAAGTGTGTCCTGTCTTCATCAGTTAGGTCTTATCTTCAAGTTTTGGGAGACTTTTGGACTACCTTGGCCAACACCTCAAAAGAAGGTTTCTCTCTTGCATTGTTTCTTGTTATGTAGCCTTCAGCTCTACACATCGTTAAGATTGGTTTCATGTCAGTACTTGAAGGAATATTCTAAAATCTACTTAGAATGGTAAATGGATCAGCCAGAGTAACATGGTTTTAATGGATCAATAGAATGTTTAAATGGATATTTTTCTTAGGATTAAAGGTCTATATTTGGGGGACAAAAATGAAGGGTTGTTTAACTCAGTACAGACTATATTCAAAAGCATCAGCCACGACTGTACCAAGGTTACCTCTCATCAAAATTGGGGAAAATCATTTGAGAAGAATCAGGTACTAATGATAGAAAACACTGAATTGCATCCCACAGCAAGTATTTTGTTGTTACTGCTTTATGCATTCATTGCTTAATATAATAAATCCAATTACCTACAAAAAACAGTGAAGATGATTTTGGATTGTTTTTATCAATGAGGGATTAGTAGGTCCATAAATTCCTCAACCAGTGGTTCTCAAATAGAACAACTTAAAACACCTTTGAAGAGTCAGGAGAATAAATCCACAAGCATACACAAGGAAACTATTGTGAAGATCTTTAGTAGCTTTATATTTAAAAGCTTTATATTCTAATGATATAAGTCTTATTTAAATTTTTGGCTCTCTTTAGCTGGATAGCCACAGATACACAAGTCTCCATGCTGGAAAGATGGATTAGCAGTTAAGAGCACTGGATAGTCTTACTGAAGATCCTGGTTTGAATGCCAGCACTGATATGGTGGCTGAGCAGTCATCCACAACTCCAGTCCATCACTCCAGTTCCAGGGGCATCCATCACCCTCTTCTGTCCTCTGTGTGCATTTTATGATACATATACACTTATATGCATGCAGGCAGTATGCTTATATATATGTATATATACATGTATATATACATATATATATATATGTATATATATACAATGAACATGTAAAAAGCCTCAAAGGTTTTATCTATAAAATGGGATGGATTTTTTTTCGATTTTATAATGTTATTTTGAAAATTATCTGATTATATCATACCTAGAAGGTGGTACAGTGTCTGACATTTAAAAAGTATGTAATAAAATTCACCAAATTTTTGTGCTAAGGATTTCATTTCCTCTTGTAAAGACCAGAATACAGTTCTAGAACTATTTTTTAGTGTATAAATTGAAGGAGACTATTAGCCATTTTCTAAAATTATTACTGGTGGTGCTCTTACCTCAACTGTTACTCAATAAAGAAAATAATCAGATCTGAGATCTCCCAAGACTAGCTGAAGTGCAGGAAGGTAGTTAGGAACTGGGTGCTTCAGCAAGGCTGATTGTTGATTGACTTCATATGGTTAATCCGTTAATCCAGTTGTCTTTGGCTTAATTGGCTTTTGTGGCTGTGGGGACAGGGTTATCCTCCGAGCTGCGATAAAAGGTAGAGTTCTGTGAGTCTTGAGATCTAAGATCTCCCAAGACCAGCTGAACATGGGCTAAAGAGCACCCCCCCACACACAACTGGGATTACAAAGGCATCTGAAGGAGGCAAGCAAAGCAAGTCTTCAACACAGTGAAGAGGCATTTAAGACTCCCGTTGGAATATAGGCAAGGAGAAGCCCATATGACAGGAACATGAAGAAGACAACACCGGAAAGGGGCAGGATAATCCTGCACCAAGCTCTACCAACCCTATGGAAGATTCTTACAGTGGGATCCCTCTGGGGATGGCCCAGGAAACAGATATCAGAAACACAATTGGGAACATATTTAGAGAACTACAAGATTATAAAGAGCAAATCAAAGAACTAAGAAAAGAGAATGAAGAACTCAAGAAGGACCTAGAGAGAGAGAATGACAAACTCTAGAAGTAGAAACACTGAAAAAACCCCATGCTGAAAAAGATAAGGAAACCAACCAGCAAAGCAAAGAGCTACAAGAAGAGATTGAGAAGCTCCAAAAATAAGTAGAAATACTAAAGAAATCAGAAGAGGAAATGAAAAAGGAAATCAAACACTCATCCAATCAAGAGGAAAGTAATGGAAAAAGCCTCAGAAGCAGAATGGAGAAAGGAGAACAAAGAATATCAGACCTGGAAGATACCACAGAACAACTAAAAACCTCAAGTAAAGATTATGAAAAATTTAAAAATACCCAAAAGTGGAACAACCAGGAACTGTGGGACACTATAAAAAGACCAAACCTCTGCATCATAGGAATAGAGGAAGGAGAAGAATCCCAAGAGAATGGTATTGATCAGATCTTCAACAGAATAATAGATGAAAACTTCCCCAAACTAAAAAAAGACAAACTAATACAAATACAAGGAGCACATAGAACTCCAAGCAGACAAGATCAGAAAAGAAATTCTCTACACCACATCATAGTTAAAATGGTAAACACCCAAAACAAAGACAAAAATCCTTAAAGCCTCAAGAGAAAAACAACAAGTGACCTATAAGGGGAAACCTATCAGAATTACAACTGACTTCTCTCTTGTTTATTTTCATTTTTTTATTAATGCTTTGTGTATTTCATACATCATTTTCTGATTTAGTTCAGGCATATATCCCTTTCCCTTCCCCCCACCCCACCCCAACCCATCCCAGATCATGCATTCTGCCATAACTTTCCTGCATCGTTCTCTGATTTTTTTTGTTGTTTTGTTTTCATTTTTTTTAACAATAAGTGATAATGTGTGAGTACAAGTATCCTTCATGTAAAACCAATTTGAAAGCAGTTTGTGCCCAAACCCACACAGCTCATGTGGCTCACCATCCAGCAGCGGGGGGGGGGGAGTTGTATGTTCAATCAAGTTGATCAGAATGAGTGGTCGAGTCTATATTGTTGTAGTTTCACCTTCACTCCCAATCACAACCCTTACATTTTTCTTTTTTATCATTTTTTATTGATGCTTTGTGCATTTCATACTCAATTATCCACATTCAGTTAGGCATATTCCCTTTCCATCCCCCCCACCCCCACCCCCAACCCGAGATAATGCATTCTGCCATGGACCTATACTGGCATATTTCTCTCAGTTTTTTTTTTTTTGCCCATTTTTTAGCTATAAATGATAATCCATGAGTACAAGCATCCATCCATGTAAAACCAATTTTGCAGAGTGTTGTGTAAACCCAACCAGCCCCACCTGTGCCAGCGGGGAGCTGAGGGGTTGATTGTTCAATCCAGTTATCAATAAAAAAAACAAAAAAATGAGGGTACCAGATCTAACATTGCTGTAGTTTCACCATTCACCCCAATCGCAGCCCTTACATTCTACCACGCCCCTCTTCCGCAGGATCTATCCCTGGGCTTAGAAAGGGGAACAGGTGGATTGAGAAGCATATAGTTCCCTGTGGATACAGTATCACTTGCAAGCATTCTCTTTAGATCTGTTAACATAAAAATTTAAGTTTGCCCCCCCAGTTAATCATATATAGTCACCCAAAAACAAACATGGGAAATTTGAATGAAATCTGAGCCTAGATTTCCACCCTATAGTTATGTATAATATAACTATCTTCTGGAGTCATGGGGTTTAAAAAAAAGTGGGGGGGTACAGATAGACATTTGAAACCTTCTTCGTCAAAAACCTTGCAATTCAAATCTTAAACTAACTATAGGAAAAATTTGGTTGTTCCCAACAGGTACAAAATGTCACCAACTTAACGGCTGAGAAAATGAAGAGAAAGATACGCTTGCATTGAGCGGAATGTACCAACAGCCTTACATTCTACTGTGCCCCCTCTTCCGCAGATTTGTTCTAGCTTAGAAAAGGGGCACAGTGGCTTTGGAGAAGCAAAACAGTTCTACTTCTCTGGAAGCTGTAGTCTCGGTCTCTTGGTCAATTCTGGCTGTTCCCTTTCATGGGCTGACAGCTGATCCCAGGCATAACCTTTCACATCCTCTAATGAAGCACAGCCTTTAGATATATAGGTATTTTAAACAGTACTAGTTGTTATGGTAGGTTACTTTGGTCAAGACCACAGATGCTTTGGATGGTATTTAATCCATGAATTACTTTTTCTTCTGTTTAAGTATGACAGGGTCTTCGATGTGTTTATTAAACATCTCCCTACCATTAGAGGATGTAAGCTATGTGGCCTCAAGCCATGGTTTATTCCTCCAAAGGAGAGGGCTAATAAGCCAATTAGATTTGGGATATACAGATTGGTTGCATATATTTTATTGATAGTGAGTTTCAACAATGTATCCAGTTTTGCCCAGACTTCGTCTTAAGGTTATGTTACCATGGTGTTTTAGGCCTTAGTAAAAGTAAATATGTATATTTAACCAAAATTGGTTTAAAGGCTGACAAAAAACAGTAATGCATTCACTTATTGGTGACATAAATGCTATTGTCCACATTAATTTAATTAAAAACTTGTGTAAACAATTACTTTGGAATTGGCATAAACAAATGTTCTCTATAATTTTGCTGTCATTATAGTATCACCTTGTAGCAATCTCTTTCACCTATAGGGTGATTTAACTTAAAAATTAAGTTTTGTTCCCAAGTTAATCACATACAGTCACCCAAAACAGCATGGGTGAATTGATGAAATCTGTGCCTTGATTCCACCCTATAGGTATGTAATACAATTGCTTTTTTGAGACAATGGCTCAAAAACACAAAAACCTAAATAAAAAAGGGGGATACAGATAGATATGAAAACTTTTTGTCAAAAAACCTTGCAATCCAAATCTTTAAAACAACTATGGGAAAGGATTTGTATGTTCCAACAGGCCAGAGTATCACCAGCTTAATGGCTGAGAAAGAGAAATGCAGCTTTGCAGTAAGTAGGATGTACCAGAAAGTGCAGCAAAGGATTGCTCCTGTGGGCATTGAAGGGAAGAAAAGCCTCAGATTGCTGCAGACATTCAGGCCCCTCTGTGGATCCTACTAGTAACAACTCTTTTTTAATGAGTCCTAATGAACTTCACCTTCTAGATACCACAAGGTTTTAATACCAAGAGACTTTCTTAACTCCCCCCCCCATAGAAAAAAGGAGAAATATGATGATGATGAGGTCGTTCTCCGACTGTAGATTGGAGCCACTGTTATTGAGGTAATCTCTTGTAAAACGGGTAAACTGCCTTCTTTTAATTGACTAATAGACATAGAAACTGTGAAAAGGATTATTCTCTATTCAGAACCAAATATAATGCTAAAGTCTCCTTAAGCTTAGCACTTAAGCAAAATATATTAATACAGGAGCTTGCATATCAACAATGGATTATTCTACAAAGGAGATGTTGGCCAGGGGATCCAAGCCCCCACAAACAGGTAAAGACTCCTTGCCTCCAAACTGGATATCTGCAAGAAGAGAGGTGATAAGGCCCTGCTGTTGAAGACTGATGTAAACATGGGAAAGATGTATGGAGACCACACTTGCAAGTATACAGATGGTCTCTGGAATGCCAGAGAGTGTTACCAAAGGCCACTAAACCAATAAAGCAATATAGGTCTCTTGAGTCAAGCAAGACTCCTCCATCAGCACCAGCTACACCTCACCTGCCTGGAAATACTGTGCAGCAGTGGCAGCCATATGTCTGTATACAACTGACTTCTCAGTGCAAGCTATGAAAGCAAGAAGAACCTGGAGCACAGCATTTCCAGTGGTAAAGGACAATAGATACCAACCCAAGTTACTATACGCAGCAAAAATGTCAATTATAGTTGAAGGAGAGAGAAAAACCTTCCACGACATAAACAAATTGAAAGAATACATGTCTAGAAAACCAACCCTTCAGAGAATACTTGAAGCAATTCAAAGGACGGAAGAAAGGAGAAACCATCCCCCAGACACCTAGAAAGAGAAATCAATAAAAGCATAAACTGCAGAAGTAGAAACCTAAACCCAAAACTGCAAATGGATAATAAAGGCAAAGGAAGCAACACAAACCTATCAGTCATAACCTTAAAATCAATGGACTAGGGCTGTAGAGATGGCCTAGCGGTTAAGAGTGCCACCGCTCTTACAGAGAACCGGGTTCGATCCCCAGCATCCACATAGCGTCCAAGAACCGTCTGAACCTCCAATTCAGGAGAACATCCAGTTCCAGGGGAATCCACACCCTCATTCTGACCTCTGCGGCATTGCACGACATGGGTGCACAAAACTGCATGTAGACAGTACATTGATACACATACAGAAATAAATAAATGCCAGGCGTGGTGGCGCACGCCTTTAATCCTAGCACTTGGGAGCAGCGGCAGCGGATCTCTGTGAGTTTGAGGCCAGCTGGTCTACAGAGTGAGTTCCAGGACAGCCAGAGCAACAGGGAGACCCTGTCTCAAAAAAGACCAAATAATAATAATAATAATAATAATAATAATAATAATAATAATAGACTAAATTACCCAATCAAAAGGACATAGACTGGGAGACTGGATTAGGAAACAGAATCATTTGATATGCTGTCTACAGAAAACACATCTTACCTTCAAGGACAGGGCACCACCTAAAGAGAAAGGATGGAAAAAAAATATTCCAATCAAATGGTACCAAAAAGAAGCAGGTGTTTCATTTTAATAATCAGACAAAATAGACTTCAAAGTAAAAGAAATCAGAAAGACAAAAAAGGCCATTACATTTTTATCAATGAACAATTCACCCAAGAAGATTCACAATTAGTGTATATATGCACCAAACTCAACTTTATAAAGACAATTCTCCAGACCACAAATCACAACTAACCCCAGTACACTCTTGGTAGGGGATTTAAATACCCCACTGAGTCCTTGTGGATTGTCAACAGGACAAAGAATAAACAGACAGACATCTGAACTGAACATGATACACCAACATGGACCTCCATAGACCTCTACCGAATAAGTCCACCTAATACCAGAGAATACACTTTCTACTCAGATTCCAGGGCACATTCTCCAAAATTGACCACATTACTGGGACAACAGAAGAAACCATCCACAAATACAAAATGATTGAAATTAATTTTCATCATTCTATTCGATCACAGTGCAATAAAGCTCAACATCAACACCAGGATAAGCCCTAGCCTACAAGAACACAATGGAGATAAACAAACCACTCTTGAATAATGAATGGGTCAAGGAAGAGATAAAAAGCATTCCTGGATGGGGCTGGAGAGATGGCCTAGCGGTTAAGAGCGCCGACCGCTCTTACAGATAGGACCCGGGTTCGATCCCCAGCCACCCACATGGTGGCCGAGAACCGTTCTGAAACTCCAATTCCAGGAGAACTCCAGTTCCAGGGTAATCCCGAGATCTTCTTCTGACCTCCGCGGCATTGCCGACACGGGTGCACACGACTTGTATGCAGACAGTACATTCATACACATACAGAAATAAATAAAAAAAAATAATAAAAATAATTTAAAAAAAAGCATTCTGGAACTGATGACAATGACAATACAAACACAACAAAACCTATGGGAGACCTTAAAATCAGTCCTAAGGAGAGAAGTTTACAGCCTTGGGTGCCTACATTAGAAAAAGAAAGAGGCACAAGTGAATGATCTAACACTACAGCTAAAAGCACTTGAGAGGCAAAACAGATGTAACCCTAAATGCAAAGACAGGAAGAATAAACAAAAATCAGAGCAGAAATCAATGAAATAGAAACAAAGAAAAAACAATACAAAAAAATCCAATGAATCCAAAGTTGGTTCTTTGAAAAGAATAAACAAAATAGACAAAAAAAAATCCAGTTAACCAAAAGAAAGAAGGAAAACCTAAATCAATACAATCCTTGATAAGGGAAATATCACAACAGACAAGGGAGAGATCCAGAAAATCATACAGGAATACTTCGAAAACCTATACTCTACCAAGTTTGAAAACCTAGAAGAAATGGACAAAATCTGAAATCCTGGGAATCACCAAGCTCAACCAAGAAGAGATCAACAGCTTAAACAGACCCATAATACATGAAGAAATTGAAGAGTAATAAGAAAATCTCCCAACTAAAAAAGCCCAGGCCCAGATGGTTTCATGGCAGAATTCTATAAAAACATTTCAAAAAGACCTACAACCATTATACTGAAACTGTTAGAAGGATACAGTCAGAGGGAATTCTCCCAAATTCCTTCTATGCAGCCAGCATCACTCTATTACCAAAACCAGGCAAAGATACAAAAAAAGGAATTATAGACCCATACTCCCATGAACACAGATGCCAAAATTTAAACAGGATACTGGCAAATTGCATACAGACCCACATCAAGAAAGATCATCCATCATGACCAAAGTTGGATTCATACCAGAGATGCAAGGATAGGTCAACATATGAAAATCAATAAAATCATCAACACATGATGGAATCAAAGACAAAAACACACCATCATCTCAATTGATGCGGGGAAAAGCCTTTGACAAAATCCAGCATCCTTTCATGCTTTAAGTCCTAGAATGAATTTGGATTGGAGGGATCATTCCTCAATGTAATCAAAGCCACATACCGGAAACCCACAGCCAATATCATCCTAAATTGGGAAAGGACAGAAACATTCCCTTTAAAGGTAGGATCTTGGCAAGGTTGCCTCCTGTCACCACTCCTCTTCAATATAGTTCTTGAAACACTTGCTAGAGCAATAAGACAAGAAAAGGAAATTAAAGGAGTACTAATTGGAAAAGAGGAAGTCAAGCTATCCCTATTTGCTGATGATATGATTGTTTACTTAAGGGATGCTAAAAACTCCACCAGAAAACTCTAGAAATGATTAAACAGCTTCAACAAAGTGGCAGGATACAAAATTAACCTAAAAAAATCAGTGGCCTTTCTTTTTACACCAAGAACAAGCAACTGGAGAAAGGAATTCAAGGAGACCTTCCCACTCACAAATAGCCTCAAAAACAATAAAATACCTAGGAACAAAACTAACCAAAGACACGAAGAACTTACAAATAAAAATTTTAAACCCTTAAAGAAAGAAATTGAAGAAGACATCAAAAAGATGGAAAAACCTCCCATGCTCATGGATTGGGAAAATTAACATTTGAAAAATGTCCATTCTACCAAAACTCTTGTATAGATTAACGCAATGCCCAATAAATCCCAAAGAGTTTCTTCACAGGCTTGGAAAAAAAGTTCCTTAAAATTCATTTGAAAAACAAAAGACCCCAAATAGCCAAAACAACCCTAGAGCAAAAAGAGCTACATGGGGGGGGGGGGGGCTCTATACCAGACTTCAAAACTATACTACAGGCTATAGTCATTAAAACAGCCTTGTACTGGCAAAATACAGACCTGTTGACTAAACAGAAAAACCAAAGATCCAAACCTGAGCACATACAGTTTCATCCATCTCATATTTCACAAGGGGGCCAAGAAGACACAATGGAGGAAAGACAGCATCTTCAGCAAGTGGTGTTGGCAAAACTGGATCACCATTTGTAGAAGAATGAAATTAAACCCCTACCTCTCGCCCTGTACAAAAGTTAACTCCAGATGGATCAAAGACCTCATCGTGAAACCCCAAACTCTGAAGGCAATAGAAGAAAAAGTGGGCAGCAGACTACAAGACATAGGCGTAGGAAAAGACTTCCTAAATCAGACAGCAGCTGCACAAGAATTAAGGTCCACAATTGACAAATGGGACCTCATTAAACTCAAAAGCTTCTGTTCATCAAAAGAAACAATCAAGGAAGTGAAGAGAAATCCCACAGAGTGAGGAAACCTTCACAGCAGAAACATCTGACAAAGCATTGATTCCAGTATATATAAACTACTCAAAAAAAAAAAAAAAAAAAAAAAAAAAGAAAAACAAATGACCACTCAATAGATGGAACAAAGAGCTGAACAGAGACGTCACAAGTGAGGAATAATAGAATGAAAAAAGAAGTGTTCAACATCATTAATCATTAAGGAAATGCAAATCAAAGCCACTTTAAGATATAATCTTACTCCAATAAGACTGGCTAGGATCAGAAAACAAATGATACAGGGCTGGAGAGGATGTGGGGAAAGAGGAACATTCATCTACTGCTGGTGGGAATGTAAACTCGTGCAGCTACTATGGAAAGCAGTGTGGAGAACCCTTGGAAGACTTGGAATGAACTTGCTACCCCGACCCAGCCATACTACTCCTAGGCATGTACCCTCAAGACTCACCCCACCACGGAGATACATGCACGGCCATGTGGCCATGTTTATTTCAGCTCTCTTAACAATAACAAGGAGCTGGATCCAACCCAAATGTCCCTCAACTGAGTGGATGACAAAAATGTGGTATGTCTACACAATGGAGTTCTATGCAGCAGTAAAGAAAGATGACATCATGAGGTTTGCAGGAAAATGACTGAGCTAGAGGACATCATGCTGAGTGAAGTAACACAGTCCCAGAAAAACAAACGACGAATGGTATCCCTCATCTGTGGATGCTAGTGCCCATTACCTAGTTGTATTTCTTGTGCATGGCCCCTTGAGAGTTTGTCCAAAGCAGTTGGAAACAATAACAACAACAACAACAAGAACAGAAAGGACTGCATCAAAGAACTGACTCAAACAGTGAACTTCTGCTCAAAACAGTCAACTTCCACATAGAGAATATTGAGAAAGGACTGAGAAAGAGATGAAAAGCATGTTTGGCAGAATGCATGAGCTCTGGTGGGGTGGGTGGATGGAAGGGACACGGGTCATTAGATTTTGATATATATATATATATATATAAATATATATATATATAATATATATTATATATATATATATATATTAAAAAAAATAACCACCCCAAAAAAGCATCATATTATCCAAAGAAATAAAACACCTAAACATGATCAGTGTGCAATGAATTTAAATGTGTGTGGGCAGAAATAACTTTCAGAAATGTCCAATATTCTTAACTACAGAAAGTATCATCAACTTAAATGAAAAGTAAAGGGTAAGGGCTGCATCTGCTAATGTGTGTATATTGTAAAGTTATAGGACAGAGGGATGTGTGTGTATGGGTATGTATGTATGTATATGTATATTTGTGTACATGTGTATGTAAATATCCATGGTGTTAAGAATTATTTCATAGTTGCAAGTGGTTGTGCACACCTATAATTTCAATATTAAGGAGACAGAAACAAGAGAATCACACATTCTAATCCAACTTGCAAAACATGGCAAAACCTTGCCTTAAAAAGTTATTTTAAAGTTTTAAGTTTTTCAGCCAGGCATGGTGACTCACACTATTATTTCCAGCACTTGAAAGGCAAAGGCAAGAAGATCTACATGCAGAGTTCTAGACCAGTTGGATCTTACAGGGAGAACTTTACCCAAAATGTTTCATGTTTATAAAGGAACTGAGGCAGATAACCACATATAAATAAAATACTGAACTATAAATAATCTATGAGCAATTGTACCATTTCATTTTAATGTGCATTTATGTCTGTGTGTTCATGAATGTTCTGTGATTCCAAATTGTTGCCTTGATTCATGCACTTTTCTTCTTTAGGTCATACAAATATCCTCTTTCATGTGCTAAAAATAGAACAATGAAAATGAAATTTTTTGTACAGATGAGGGCAAAATTAGTGCAGACCTAGTGTTAGAAGAACAAGTCTTTAGAATACAGGTGAATAGCAGGGCAGGAACACAGGTGTCTTGTCTCATCCTGACACTCTGGCATGAAGAGCCCACTTTCACTTTTGTATCTTTTTCTCAACCAGGTAGTAAAAGAAACATACAGTTGATTTCCTGAGTGAAGTCAAAGGACAGATACTGTCCTATCAAACACATGTAATGCTCTGGTAGAGTATGTTGATAAACATAGTTGTAACACTAAAACCCAATCCATATAACATTATCATTTACAACTTTTCAATCAGGTTATCAAAGAGGAAGATCTTTCCCCTGCTCTTTATTCTGGATTGGTACTATCAGTTGTTTTGACCAATATGGTGCAATAAGAGTTAAACTGTTCTTTGGAGCTGGGTTTTTGGAAAATAACCAATTCTATAATTTTGAGAGCAGGATATTATTTTTAAATAATTACATAGCCAGGTGCGGTAGTACATGCCTTTAATCACAGTACTCAGGAGGCAGAGGCAAGAGGATCTCTGAGAGTTCAAGGCATGTCTGCTCTACATAGAGAGTTCCAGGACATTTGGGGCTGCAGGGAGACCCTGTCTCAAGAAGACCCCCAAAATTAATTTTATAGATTCTTTGAAAATTGCATATAATGTATTTTGAACATATCCATAGCCTATCCTCCATCTCCACTCCCATCCTACTACCCCCAACCTTATGTCTATTATTTTATTTTTAATGTCTTATAAGTCTAATCTGTGTTCCCCAAATTTATCGTTTGGAGTCTGATCAACCTACATAAGGTCACATCCCTAAAGAACACTGACTATCCCCCTCCTGTCAGATATCACTTATTAGTATATCTTCAATTAAAGGTGGGACTTCTTGCTCCCTTCCCCCACCCATGCTGGGGTTTTTCTGGCTTGGGCTTGCACAGGTCTTATACATGCTGTCACAAGTGCTATTTGTTCATATGTGCAAGTAACTTATTGTGTCTCCGCAACAGGGTTTCCTTATATTCATCTTCCTCTTCTGACTCTTGCAATCTGACTGCACTATTGCCCCAATGATCCCTAGATCTTGGGAGGAAAAGGTGTAATATAGGTGCTCCATTTAGGCCTAAGCACTCTGAAGTCTGATTCCCTACATTTTGACCAGTTATGGGCTTTTGTGTTAATTGACATATACTGCAAGAATAAGCATCTCTGGGAAGAGCTGAGAGATACACTGATCTATGGGCATAACAATAAGTCATTAGGAGTCAGTTTAATACTATGTCCACTTAGTATAATAATAGTAGTATGTTCCTCTGTATGGCCTATGACCCGTATATTCATAAATTCATGGCCCTGGTAACATTGCCAAGTATGGGCTATATCTGTCAAGTACGCCTTAAATATAATCAGAAGGGGGTTGGTTAATCCCATACTTATGGTACTGCTGCACCAGAGGACATATCTTGATAGGCAAATCATTATTATAACTCACAGAGTTCACAGCTCTGTAATGTAGATGATTACCTTTCCTTCCAGTAGCATGCATGGCACTGTGAAAGCCAGCAGGTAGAGAGGAACCTTCAAAGTTATTACCAGTTTAGTATCTCTTTGTTTGTTCTATGACCCAAGTATATATTGTCTTTAGCAGTTAGGTCTTACTATCAACTTCTGATGGGTAACCAAGACCAATGGCAATAGCCAGTACTGCCTGAAGGTCTATGGGACATTCCCTGGGCAATAGCTCCAGAAGCATCCATTCCTGGAACTGGGATTTTTATTTGCTGGTTTGTGCTGTCTATCAAGGACACTGCCCCTCCCCCCTCCCCTCAGTTATAAGGTGACTTTACTTAAATTCATTTTATGTTGCATATGGATATATTTTGAGAAGCTTCCACAGTAGGTTTCAATATGACTTTCAAAATGTCTTTAGTGTTAGTTATCATTCCCCCCATTCTGTCTCCTACCTTGCCGTTCCATTCCTCACCCCATTTAACCATACATTTCCCATTAGTCACCTTTCTCCTTGCATATCATTGCATTCTATCTTCCCTCCCATGAACCACCCCCCAGGACTTGATTACTTTCCTGATCATTATGGATTTTCTAATTGAAACACACCTATCTAAAGATTCAAAGATTGTACTAACTTATGAGAGAGAATATAAACCATTTGCCTTTTGGGGTCTTGGTTATTGCATTCAAGATGATTTTTTCCAGTTTCATACATTTACCTGTGAATTTTGTAATTTTGTTTTTCTTAACCACTAAAATAGCACTCCTAGTATAAATGTATCATACTTACTTTATCCATTAATCAGTGGATATGTAGATGTTTTTACATTTCTTGGCTATTGTGAATAGGGTGCCTATGCACATGGAGGAACAGGTAACTCTGTCATTGGTTATAGAATCCTTTGGGTAGATGCCTAAGAGCAATACAACCAGATCATGTGGTAGATCTACTTTTAGCCTTTTCAGAACCTCCACACTGATTTCTCTAATAATGGAAATAGCATGATACTAGCATATAAACATACATACACACACACACACACACACACACATCAATGGAATAGAACTGAAAACCTATATTTAAGTCCAGACACATAGAGTTAACCAATTTTTTTATAAAGAGGCCAAAACATTACACTGGAGAAAAGGCAGCATGTTCTCAACAATGATGTTGGTCTAACTGGATTATTTTGTGTAGAAGAATGAAAATATATCCCTAACTCTTGTGCTGGTCAATCCTCAAATAGATCATCACATGTCCTGATACCCTGAATTTTATGGAGAAAAAAGTATGGAATACATTGAAACTTATAGGCACAGGAAAGAACTTTCTGAACAGAATCCAGATGGCAGTGGCATTAAGGCCAACAAATGACCAATGTTACTTCATTATACTGAAAAGCTTCTTTATAGCAAAAGAACACCATCATTTCAGTGAAGAGGCAATCTAAAGAATGGGAAAAACAATTTTACCAGTTAAACATCTGACATAAGTTATTATTTAGAACAAACATAAAAATTCAGGGAAGAAAGTAAACAGATTGTGCTCAAATGATGAAACACATATAGCTGAAAAAGATTTCAAGTATTCAATATACTTAGCCATCAGAGAAATGCAAATTAAAACTACTTTGAGATTTCATCTTTCCCTTATAATTATGTCTAATATCCAAAAAAACCAAACAATTGTTGTCAATCCCCTGGGCCTTCCTGGGAACTTCGTGGTCCAACTATGAATGAAAGGGGGTGAGAGGTGCAGAGTCAACACGCAGACACTGGGAGTTGGGTGAAAGTGGGCAGAAAGCGAGCTGGCACAGACACATTTATTGGGGGCAAAGTTAGGGTTTATATACTGTTCTCATTCTGCTCTCCTCTTAGTGTGGTCAACATGTCGCCTTGTGATTGGCCTGGGTCTCTGATTCAGCTGTTGCTATGGTTGCCTGCCTAGGTCAGGTTATCTTGATGAGGAACAAGCTTTGTGCAGGCACACTGCATAATTCTCAGTGTACAGGCTACTATAGACAATGAAAATTGCTGGTGAGGAAGTGGGGATAGGGCAACACCTTTGGACAGCTGGTGGAAATCCAAACTGATGCTACAATTTTGTCAAGTTCTATCCTTAAATCTTGGAATAATTCTTAGTACTCAGGTATCATATATTGAAGAAGCCCAGGAATCAACTTCAAAAGCCAGAACAGAATGCTAACTGAAATCACAAGTAAACTCATTGCTGGAAGACAGTACCATTTCCCAGGTGGATCAGTGAAGCACTTTGGATGTTGCCATCAGAACACCAATATGTTTTTTTTTTAATTTTTAAAAAAAATTTTTAATTTATTTCTGTATGTGTATGAATGTACTGTCTGCATGCAAGTCTGTGCACCCGCGTCGTGCAATGTTTTTAAATACTCTACTAGATGGTACATAAACTAGAAATACCCAAGTAAACCTGGGCAAAATTTCTGACACTCAGACTCATGGGCATATAAAATGGTTGCTATTTTAAGCCATTAATACATTTCAGTTTAAAAAATTTTGTTAGGGTAAAGTATATGTAACATAAATGTCCTTTTAGTGACTTTTAAGTGGTAGTTCATGTCATTAATTGCATTATCAATGTTATCTATTAATCACCACTATTTATTTCAAAACCCTTTTTATTACACCAAACTGAACCACTCTCTAAGTCCACATCAGTTCAATTCACCTTTCCCCTTTTGCAGCTCAAGGTAGCTCTAATATTATTTTCTGTCTCCATGAATTTGTCTATATTAGTCACTGCTAACAAATGAACTCAAACAATAGTTAGTTTTTAAGATTAGATTATTTTAATGTATTTGAGATTAAACCTCTTGTATCAGGAATAGGAAAGTGTAGGGAAACCAAGTTTGAATTGCATGCTAGCTTTCCAGCTGGCATGCCTCAGGGCACCATATGGCCAAGAGTCTGGCTCTGCCCCAAGGAGGAGCAAGCAGCATGGCCTAGGTACATGGTGCTGGGTGGAGCAAGGTGTGCATTGGCGTGGAATTGGGGAACCTATGATTGGCTCTGGGAAGTGACATCATTTATTTTATAAAAGAAAGCTGTAGCAAGGAATAAATTTGAATTTCATAGTAACCTCATCACGACCTCCTGGCCATTATTATTTATTAATAATTGTGCAAGCATACAGGCTAAGGTAGGCCTGCATTTTGTTCGGGTGGCCAGTGGGTTGGAAAGAGATTCCTTTGCAGATCAGCAATCTGGGTAGCTGGTGTTTTGTGGGTGTTGACTGAAGGGAGGTGATCATCCATCAGCCTGAAATTCCTGTCCAGGCTCTGGGCAGGTGAGAAGTCATGGCCAAGAGTGGAACACTTGTCTCATGGTTCCAGGCTAAGAGCCTAAGTTGGAATTACCACTTAGTCTGGGCTACGGGAAGTAGCCAGCTGGTCTATGTGTGGAGAGGCCAGCTCCCCACATCATTCGCCAAGCAGGCAATGTGTTCCCATCTCCCTTAGCAGGGCAGTGTGGTCCCTGTTTGGCATAAAAATAAAGCTTCCTATATATGGCGCCCAACATGGGGCATGGAGCCCAGTTTGGTAAATTAGAATCTCTGTAAGATGGGAAATGACACCTTTAAGGAAGCTATGTTTCAGGAGGAATTGTTCTGTGATGTATGGCATGTATTTGTTGACTGTGTGCTGTGGTTTGCTGTGGCTGTTGTGATTCAAATTGTGGAATGGAGAGAGTTTAGTATCTCCAAATCAGTGAAGGCATGGACTAAGGATGGAGCCAGAGGGAATTCTCATGTTGACTCTGCTGGTGTGCCTGTGGATGGCACTGATGGGGACTTGGCCTGTGCACCAGAGACCCTTTCTCTGATAGGCTTTTGGAAGCTTGCATTCTCTTGTGGGTTTTCACCTACTCAGTGGGACACCATTATGGAGCCCATAGGTGCCATTTTGGCTTCCCTGAATTGGAGGCATCTGTTGCTTCCCCAACCTTCCCAGGTGGTGGGTATTCAGAGAAAATGTGAGAGGAGCTTTTCCTCTCGTGTCCACTTGACTTCTAGAGGTTTTGAAATGGGCTAGCAAACTGCCCTGCAGCCTTGGCTCCAGCCCCTAGGAGAAGCCCCAGCTTTTGCCTTCTGACCACAGTTCAGGTGGTGAAGGTCACAGAGGCTGAAAGAATGAGCATGCCTGTAGAGCTAGCTCAAGCCTTTTGCTGCAAACCTTCTATAGAGGCACACATTGCACCTTTGCACAGGCTGGCTTGGGTTGGGGAGGGAAGTCCCTACCCAGGAATTAGTCTACAAACATTGGCTTGCATGAAAGTTTGTGAAAAGCCAGCCACAGTTTAAATGTGTTTTTAAAAAAAGGGTCCGCCTTAAAAAATTTTTTCTGTAAATAGTGTAAAATAGTATTTAATTCTGCTAAAGTTTCCTTTTTATCTGCTAACTTCCCCCAAGATTTCTTCTAGAGGCCAGTCTTCTATAATGCAAATTGAGCTTGTAAATTCCAGGCCAGCTCTAACTGTGGGCAGGCCCTACCTTCAAAACACCAAGGTGAAATATGAAGCTATTACATTTTTCAGTTTGCAGCTGTTTGTGAACATTTAATTGATGTGTGGTTAATGGGTATCCAAATTTGCCAAAACTTTGTCTACATATTATATGGTATTTTAGGACTTACTAAAAGTAAAAATGTCTATATTAAACAACATTGGTTAAAAGGGTTTTAATAAAAATGGTTAATACATTTAAGCTAATTGGAAATATAAATTGTTGTCCACATTTGTTTTTCTTAGAATTTGTGGAACAACAACTTTGGGGTTAATGGATAAAAATGTTTTCTATAATTTTTGTGTTGTACAGTATCATCTTGTAACATTTTCTTTTACGTGTAGGATACACTAAGGGAATTAAGTTTGCTTCCCAAATTAACAACATAGAATCAATGATAAACAGCTTGGGTAAATTTAATGAAAATTTACACCTTGATTCCTGCCTATAGGTATGTGTAATACAACTGCCTTTTTGAGATTCATGAGTCAAAAAATAGAAACCTAAAATAAAAGGGGGGGATACAGTTATATATTAAACCTTTTGTCAAATTTTTCAATTTAAATCTTCAAACTAACTATGGGAAAAGTTTTGCATGTTCCCACAGGTCAAAACGTCATCAACTTAATGGCTGAGAAAGAAAAGATACAGCTTGGCATTGTGCAGAATATACCAAGAAATACCAGTGGAGAAGCTGGCCCTTCTGAACATTAAGGGAGGAAAGCCTCAGACTCCCTGACCTATAGGCATCAAATGTCTCTGTTGATCCTATTTGTAACAACTGTTTATAATGTGTCCTAATGAAGTTACCTTCCAGGTGCTGCAAAGTTTTAATATGAGAGACATTTAATATGATCTCCTTTTCATAGAACAAAGAAAAACATAATGGTAATTAAGTCATTCCCCAACTATAAATTAGAGCCAACTATTATAGTGGCAATTTTTTATAAAACAGGTATAACTGCTTTCTTTAATTGACTGATAGACCTAAGAACTGTGAAAAGATATTCTCCATTCAAGGGCAAATAGTAAAGTCTTTATAATCTGTGTAATTAAGCAAAATATATTAATACAGGAGAGCTCTGACATCAGCAGTGGATTATTCTGTCAAGAAGATGTTGGCTAGGGAATACAAGTCCTAAAAGTTAAAGGCTTTTTGCCTGTAAGCTGGGATACCTGCAAGAAGAGAGGCAGTAAGTCCCTATTGTCAAAGACCTGGTGTAAGCATGGAAAAATGTTTTGAGACATCACTTGCTAGTGTACAGATGGCCTCTGAAATGCCCGAGAGCATTAACAAAGGCCACTATATCAATGAAGCAAATATTGGTCTCCTTGAGTCAAGCAAGTCTCCTCTGTCAAAGCTACACCTCAGCTGCCTGGAGATACTGTGCAGCAGTGGCTGCCATATGTCTGTATATCCCAAACCCAATTGGCTATTAGTTCTCTCCTTGGATGAATAATTCTAGGCTGATGCCACAAGCTTACAACTTCTAGTGGTTAGGAAATATTATAAGCCACAGTAAGATCTTGTCATCTTTTACACAAAAACTATAGTTCAGGGATTAGCATTCCACCTAAACATCTGTGTCTATGTCCACCATGTAACTTACCATAATAATAAGTATTGTTTAAATGCCTGTGCATCTAATTGCTTGTGCTTCATTAGTAGGATTAAAATGTTATTCCTGGATAAACTGCCAACCCATAAAAGGAAACAGCCTGAGCTGATCAGAATCCAGAATGACATCTCCAGAGAAAGACTGTTTTGCTTCTCACCCACTTGTGCCCCTTTTCTAAAGCCTAGGGAACAGTCTGCAGAAGAGGGAGCATGGTAGAATGTAAGGGCTGTGATTGTGCTGAATTGTGGAACTACAGCAATATAGACTGGACTCTTATTTGATCAACATGCTTGTACGTACAAACCCCTCCAGCTGTACAATGAGGACCTTGGACTGTATAAGTTTAGATATAGCTGCTTGCAAATTGGTTTTACATGAAGGTTACTTGAATTCGTTACTTATTATTATTACCTTATGTTTGGTTTTCTGAGCATAAATTGGTTTTAGTATAAAAGAGAAAAATCGTAGATCTGCCCTGCCTCCACCCAGCACTCAAGACAGGTTTAAGCAATCATGTATTTAAGAACAGATTCCTTTATAGATGCCAACCTCTCTCATGGCTTTGTCTGCCTCTCAAAACTTAAAAACAGTGGGAGATGTAGGGAAACACAGCTTGAATTGCAGGCTAACTTTCCAGCTGGCATTCCTGAGGGCACTACATGGCCAAGAGTCTGGCTCTGCCCCAAGGAGAAGCAAGCAGCATGGCCTAGGCACATGGTGCTGGGTGGAGCAAGATGTGCAGTGGTGTGGAATTGGGGAGCCTATGATTGGCTCTGGGAAGTGACATCATTTATTTTATATAAGCAAGCTGTAGCAAAGAATAAATTTGAATTTCACAGTAACATCATCATGGAATTCCCAGCCATTATTTTTTGTCAATAATTGTGTGCACATACAGGCTAAGGTAGGCCTGCATTTCATTCAGGTGGCCAGTGGGTTGGAAAGAGATTACTTTGCTTATCAACAATCTGGGTATCTGGTGTTGTGTGGGTATTGGCTGAAGGGAGGTGATCAGCCATCAGCCTGAAATTCCTGTCCTGGCTCTGGGCAGGTGAGAAGTCATGGCCAAGAGTGGAACATGTGTCTTGTGGGTCCAGGCTAAGAGCCTAAGTTGGAATTACCACTTAGACTGGGCTACAGGAAGTAGCCAGCTGGTCTCTGCACTGAGAGGCCAGCTCCCCACAGTGTCTGCATAGTGGGTGCTGTGTCCCCATCCCCCTTAGCAGGGCCTCATGGTCCCTGTTCAGCATAAAAAGAAAGCTTCCTAGAGGAAAGATCTGCTGTTAGGTATTGTTTTCAATGTTTGTTATGATGAATAATGTTGCAAGGGCCATTGACATACAACTGTCTGCTAGAGTCAATGCTTTGAATTCTTTTGGTTATATGCATAGGAGTGGGTTGGTGAGTCATAGGGTAATTGTAAGCTAACCTCTTGAATATCTGAACAGGGTTCCTCAACAGCTGCACTACTTTATGCTCCTAAGAAGCTACTTATGTCTAGTTTTCTCCACCATAATAAATGTGAAGTACATCACTAGTGCTATTACCATGGACTCTTCTGATGATGCTTAAAATATCACAGCATTAAAAGAATTAAAAGTGATTTCCACAGAAAACACTGGCTAGCTTAAAGGCTAAACTCAGTAAGTCATGATGTAACTAATTCATACACACTACAAACCTGTTCAGCTAAACCTCACCTATTGAACGCACTAAATTATTTTCTGATAAATTTACCTTTTTGTTGCTTAGGAAAACCTATTGTTTGCATGTACATCAAGTTTTCTATTGTTCTTTTTTTATTGATGTTGTGTGTATTTCAGACATAATTTTTCAATTCAGTTTAAGCATATTCCCCTTTCCCTTTCCCCCACCCCACCCCACCCACCCCAGATCATGCATTCTGCCATAACTGTCCTGCATCTGTCTCTCAGTCTTTTCTTTTCATTTATTTTGTTGTTGTTCTCTCCAACTTGTACTGCTACAGTATATATACATATAATACATAGTTATATATATATATATATATATATATACATAAATATACACATACACATATCACTTGAATTGGAGGACTTTTTTTTCCTAAAAGATGTCATGTTTTCTTTCAGGAAGTGCTCGAAGTTTCCTCCTTGGCAATCCCAAACAACCATCAATCCTGCACTTTTGCTCCACATTGGGGTCTTTCCCTCCCATGGTCCCCCAAATGAAGTCCAGTAAGTACGCATCCTGTCTTGATCCCCCTCCACTGGCCTCCATGATACAGCCCAGGTAGTCCAACAATGGCAGACTACACTCTGATGAGGGTGAAATCACCTTAGCTGTTTAGTCCACAAGCTGGGTATCTCAGCAGTACCCATCTGGCACTGAAGGGGAGGATTCTTGGAGAGACATGAGGCTTCAGTCCATATTGGAAGGTTAAAAAGGTGTATCTCATGTTCTATAGGAATGTGCTATTGTTTGCTGAAATTTACATAAACGGAAAATTCTTTTTTTCATGGACATCTGGTAACTTGCCACAGAATGTAAATTTGATCCTCCCTATTGTGTTACTACCCAGAATTTTCACTTTTTGCAATTTATACCCATATTATTACTATAAAATATTGCATCTGTTTATCTGTTATCAGATCATAATCTGAATTTGGATATCAAGAACCACAAACTTTACTAGTATGTCCCATGTTTTTAATCATATTAAATGTGCATTATGCGAGTTCATTCTTGGAGAGTTAGAGCAAAATGCACTCAGTTTGCACATCTTTTAAAGCTGTTGACTGGAGCAAGAAAATGAGAAGTATGTACCTAAAAATTGGGATGGAAGTAGGAAGCCTATGCACTGGGGAATACAGGGGACTTAGAATAATGGTGTCACTCTAAGCCACTGGTTTTAAACTTTTGCCATTTGGAGAACCACATGGGAAGCTTTTCCAAAGGTCTGACTCTCAGGATACATTCCAAATCAATTAAGTTGGAAGCTCTGGTCCAGGTAAGTGTACATTTTAAAGCTCCCTAAGTAACTCTAATGTGTAGCCAGGGTTGAGAACTACTTTTCTAAACTGATTAGGAGACTGGAAGCAATGAGGAGAAAGCCATTTTCAAACAGTTCTGAGTTGAGATAATGTCAAAACTTAGTGCTAATCAGCAATGGCATTTTAAGTTTCCCTATTTTCCTAACCTTTCTAAAACAATCAGAGCCAATATAGGACTTCATGAACTTGATACTTTGGAGGGGAAAATGTGGGTCAGAGGCAATGCAACATTTCTAGTTTCATGTGGAGCTTTGCAAGCTACTTACTACAATGGGGCTAGTTTCTGGCTAAATATTTATTTATACTGCTTATGAGAAAAACTTTATTTTTATATGTCAAAAGGAATCGTCAAATTCTTTCACATTTTTTACTATACTAAACTGAAAAGTACATGACATTAGGTTCTCTTGAGCACTGTTTCATGTCCATTACATGTTTAAAGTTATAGACAATGAAAAATTAAGTAAAGAAAAAGATTGAACACTTAGCAGTAATTGAGATTTTCCCAGAAAGTCACTCCCGGTTCAACCACCTGTCCTTGTCACTGAGATGATTAGAACAAGTTGGTTGAGAAGGAGTTTTGGTCACTCAGCTGCACAGGGTACTTTCTGGCTAGTAACTGGGTTTGTAATTTTGGCCATATTGCTCAACTTCTCACTGTCTGTATTTCTCACCTACTAAACAGAAATAGTAAGGACCCAACATAAGCTGTGGTAAGAATGAAATAATACCTGTGTAAAATACTTAGAATCCTATTTGTTGAGTAGTAAATATTCAATAAGTCAGCTATTATTGGTGCAATCCCTTTCTGTTCAGCATTTTTGTTGTAATAAACATTTCAAAGGCAAGCTTAGATGGCCTTTGGAAAAATGTTCCACAGAGTTTCATAAGGTAAGGTTTGCTCATTAAAGCCACTTAGCCATGACGATCCTCCTTCCATGGATGCAGAACTCTATAGGCAGATAGAGTAAAGTTGTCCCCAGGAGCAGGCAGGGAGCAGTCTGTGGTCAGGGGTCTCTACTCTCTTTGGGATGATATATCTTGGTCAATTAGTATGTCCAAACCAGTGTGTGGGTTTGGAATGGTGAGTCTAAATGAAGTATTTGGTTGTTCTGACTGACATGTACCAGAACATCATGGCTCTGTATATACTGCCCAATGTGTCCATATGTTCAGGCTAAGGCTATTTTAGCTCAAAACTTAAGTGAGGACTCTTCTCTGTGACTCATATATTTTCTGAGTATAATCAGTCAGTCTAGATGCACTGAGTAAAACAGCCAACCTCTCAGGGGTTTTCACTACTCCACATTCTTATGGCACTACAAGACCTGTGCACCTGCTCCTTCAGGGCACTGTTGGTGATGGGCAATCCTGGGATCTTGATAGATTTGTACCACTCCTGCAGCCTAAATACTTAGCTTTTGAAGAATTCTATTTTGTTTAACTTTAGATCCTTCATCATTATTACAACTGAAAGAATACATAAAGGGAACTGACTAGCATATCCTGGCTGTGTCTGGGTTGAAATATGCCTCTCGGTTAGCTTGGGAAACCGATTGCTCATGAAGGTTCCCAGGATCTAGAGAAAGATGAAAACAAAAATTAAAACCAGAGTTACCTAATAATAAGGTTGGCTAATGGGAAAATTGTAACAAATAGACAAATAACAAAACACTCCACTTTCTTACTGAACCCCAAGTCACTGGGGTTCTACCTCGGACAACTACCATGATGATAAGAAGGTACTACTGATAAGGAAAATTGATGATTGACTCTTCCATTCATAAATAAATTAGTACAGTTTTAATTTGCTTGATACTTTTTCTCCCAAATTTGATATGTCCTGCAAAGATATGCTCCTTAATGCCAAATAGAAATTGTGTTATCATTTCCTTGTTTAAGTGAAAGAGGAGACCACATGATCATAGCAGACTATCTAGGACCCAAGGAAAAAAAGCAGGAAAAACAAATGGAAACTGATTCACTGCTTATAAGAATATAATCCAAAAGAGCCAGAAAATGTCTGGAAACAAAGTAGAAAAAAAAATTTGGTGTCAGAATTCACAAGGCCTATGCAAACTCAATCAGATAAAATCCCATCAGAATTGGGGAAATGGGCAGCAGACTTCAAACTTTGCAAAGGACTGTTGTCAGCTGATTACTGCTGGATAGGGAAGAATTGATCGTTTTTAAGGGATAGACTCCAGATAGGCTGACTAGACCCCCATAGATAAACTTGTACTGAGAGACATCTGGGTATACAAACTTGACTCAATAGGCCTTAACATATATGACAGAAGTTGGGGGGGGTTGTATGTAGAGGTATGAATGGGGAAGAGCTTTAAAGATGATTAAGATATTTTAAGATAAAAAAAGATATTTTAAGATGCTTTATATAAAGGGCAAAAATTCAATAAAGATACTTTAAAATTACTTGTACTGACATAAAGTTAATCAGTGTTAAAAAATTAGTGATTTAGTTGATGAACACTCTGTTGAAGAACTTACATTTTAGCATGAGCTAGAAAAAATGTTTTCAAAAGTAATATAATTAATCTACTAGCTTATTGAATAAATATGGGAATAAAGATGAGAAAAGCATAGTGGAGATGGTAAAGAATTGACAGTGTTAGAGAAAAATTCTCTAAGATAGGTCCTTAAAGAATAGTTAGGTATGCAAATGGAAATATAGAAGAGAACATAGAGGATAAAGCAGCAAGCACAGGACAATAGCAAAATGGTTTCTCAGAAATGCCACTTTAGGAAGTGCTTCAAACATTTGGACTTACTATTTATGTCTTGCTTCTGAGTGAAGATGTTGTATTTACATTGCATAGATCTCTGGCCTTCTTATCTTCTGAGTATTGTTAACAACTCAGAGTTGATAGAGATCTTATAAATCTCTAAATTAATTCACCATGTAGTCACTGGGGCGTCTTGACAACATATAAACAATTGCTGTCTCTCCTAGGATTCAGAAATGTCAAGGAACACAAAATTCACATTTACCCAAAGTGGCTCATTCCATCTAGGGTGGTAATGACCACCAAAGCATGCCCCTGGTTTAAATCTAAATCTGCTTCCAGATTAGGTTTTGCTTCTTCATTGCATCAAAATAAGGACAAGTATCACCGTATACTATGAACCATGTAAGAGCTATTTTGTACCCTTCCCATTCTTTGTTTCTTTTAAAGATTAAGTATCCCTAGGCTCTGGTCCTACAATTATTCATGTTATAATTTTAATATTCTATAAACAAGATAATTATTTTCGAAACACATTGTTAAATGAAGAATGTCTCCTGTGATTGTCACCCAGTCTTGGCAGTGTCTGTGTTTTCATTTTTCTTACTTTAGAAAGTCAGCATATGGACCTAGATTCTACTTGGAATCAAATCCTATTTACACAAACAAATGTTACCAGATAGCCCGAAGAATATGACTGCACCCAGCTGTAAAATCTCAGAAGCTATGACAATCAATCAGGCTCAAATGAAAACCACACAGATGTTTCTGTCTGTACTTGTTGAGCATTGTTGAAGCAATGTTTATAACCCTGCTTTCTAATGAAATAAATAGGCCATTTTCAAAATTTTAAATACAATCAAATAGATTTTTCATCTACAGATATATAAAGGTTTCATGTAATGAGCTTAAAGGAATCTTTTCTTTCTCTTTTTATTGAATCTTGCTTTTTTGTTGTGTTAAGAATATTTTGTGTGAGTTCTACCCTTTTAACATATGCTTAGTACACAATACGGTATCATTAATTATTATCATTAATACACCCCAATGTTGTAAGGCAGAACGCTAGAATTTACCCATCTTATATAACTATACCTTTTTATCTGCTAATTAACAATTCACCATTTCCTCCTCTCCCATCTGCTCTGTGAGATGTTTTTGTTGTTTTTGATTCTATGAAACTGACTACTTGGGTCCATATGTGTAATCCTGCAGCATTTGCCTCTTTGTGACAGGCATATTTCACTTAGCATAATGTCTTCAGGGTTCATCCATATTGTTCAAATGGTAAATCTCCCTCTTTTTTGTGTTTGTGAGACAGGGTCTCACTATAGTCCCAGCTGTCCTGGAGCTCACTATGTAGAAAAGGCTGGCCTCGATCTCACAGAGATCTGCCTGCCTCTGCCTCCTGAGTGTTGGGATTTCTGGCATGCGCCACAATGCTCAGTTGATTTCCCACCTTTTCATAAGGTTGGAACATGTTTCATTATAGTGTATGTATATAATGTTTTCTTTATTCATCTCTACATGGAAATTTAGGTTGTTTCTACATTTTTGGCTGTTTAAAATATTGTTACTAGGAAGCTGAAAGTGGTCAAATCTCTTCTGAGCCCTGGCTATAATGATTCAGACTGTACTTAGAAATGGATTTTTGGACAATACATTAGTTCTATGTTTAGCATTGTGAGGAAACTCCATGCTGTCTCTCATAGTGATGATGTCATTTTTCATTAACCCAACATGGTAGAAGTATTTGGATTTTTTTTTGAACTTCAAGAACACTTATTTTGAACATCTTTTCATATTCCTAATGGGTTTGGGGGAAAATATCTCATCATATCATTAGCTCAGTTTTAATAAAAGTATTTGGTGGCATTGTTGTCATTAATGTTAAATTGTAGTCTAAGTCAAGCTAAATGTGTAGAGCATGAGAGTGTATGTAACAATCCAAGCCCACATAATATCTGCATGTGTGAGATCCATACACTGAAGAATCTCATTATGCTACTATCTTTATTTTTTAATATTAAACTTCTGTCTTTCTCATAAATTGCAGTGTTTATAAGAATCCTAAGGTATTGTTTATTATAAAGGAAAAAAAATATATCCAGGAAAGATCAATGTTTTCTTTCTAATGTTAGCTGTTAAATACTAACTCAATGAAGTTAGTATGACACAATGCTTAATTCTCCTACAAACTTTAAATTTACTTATGTACAAACTGTTCAGTCAGTACTACGCTGTATTATTCAGTGTTCTTCTGAGTTGATGAAATGGCTTTGCTGCATCTTTCCTCAACTCATAAAGAGATCACTGGACTTATGTACAGACTGGATACATTTGCTAAGTCATTATGTACCTATTACAAACAATGTTATAATGTAGTATTTCATGAATTTCAAGATACTCATTTTTAATATCTTTAAATTTAGAATATATCTTATATTTTCTGCATAAAAAACCAGTCAGACAGTAGTTAACTGAGCACCTTTTAAAACTGCTAAATCTTCAATGTTCTTTATAATGCCAAAGATGATTCTGTGTAGAAAATCAAGCCAGCATTGAGTAAGATAAAAAGTGATTCAAAAGATTCAAATTTAAAATGCGGAAATGTTTGGGGGAGTAACTTATTCACAAGATAATGTTTTCCCTTTTAGGTTTGTACAAAAGTAGTATGTCATTAAGAATTTTTCTAAATGAGTTTCTTTTCCTGTTAGTACAAAGCAAAGATTCTAAATGATAAGACAGTAATGTGTTTTGTGTTATTGAGGAATATTTCTTCTATTTTACAGGTATATAAATATTTTACAATAACTATAATGCTAGGATCAAGTCTCTAATATAAAATGGACACAAATACTTAAGCCAGGGGACATGTTTTCAAAAGGCACACTTAGCAAACATACTGAGAATCATCTTTGTGACATTTTACATTTAAGAGTTGAAGTCTTTGGCAAATGAAAATTTAGAAGCCTCATCCATCCCCATGGGTTCATTTGGAAGGGCCTCGCTCTAATGTTATTCTCACCTATTAATTCTCAGCCTGGTGTCTCTCACTGTGGTTCTCTGAATATGCAGTTTTGTATTTATTGTAGTATAAGATTTGTCCCTCTTTTTCCACATATTTTCCTGAGCAGAGAGAGCACATACTGAAAGAAAGAAAGAAAGAAAGAAAGAAAGAAAGAAAGAAAGAAAGAAAGAAAGAAAGAAAGAAAGAAGAAAGAAAGAAAGTAAAAGGCTATTAGGGTTTCTACCCTAGTTTCATTAATTTCTAGCTGTGTCTCAAGATAGATACAGTATTTAAATTCTGTAGGTCTCAGTTGTCACATTTACAAAATATCCTCACTAACAGGACCCTACCTCATGTACTTTTTATATGTATTAAATCTGTTAATATTGTGGCGGGGCCATTCATGAAAAGTTCACTGCTTGACAAAGTTCCAGTGACCTGACTCGTTTGGATGAAGTCTGTTCTCCAGCTGGCCTTGGTTTTTAATAATTCTTTTTTCATATTAATTCTTATTTTTCTGGCCTGCTTGACTTTCAGCTTTCTAGCAATTAGGGAACCTGCTTCCACGTCAAGGGATAGAAATTTTGCCTTTTCTAGAAATGAGTACTTTTTGAGAAATAACGACACTGTCTACACAACTTAAAAGTATGATACAGTAGCAATTTAGAATTGTACAGAAACTGTTCTGTGCACAGATTGCCCAAGTAAAAAAAGGAATTTTGATTTCATGGTCAGGTTTAAACTAAAAACAGGTAGGGCAAAGTGAAACCAAGTCCAGTAAGGCCTTAGTAAAAAGTGTAAAAAACAGAAACTGAGGAAAACAATGACCAGGATAAAAACGAGATATGAACCATGAAATGGCTTTCAGGTTGAGCGAACAAGAAACTAAAGAGAGAAAAATAAAGTTCTCTATTATTAAAGCTCTAGAGCTATTTTTTACACTGTCCAGCACCTATGTAACCACGAGGCATAAAAAATGAAGTCCTCAGAGTTAAAAGTTAATATTAACTTCACTTTGCTGCAAAACTGTTAAATTGCTTAGCTGAATGGCTGTGTTATTGTTTTACGTTCTTGATGTCTCAACTGAGTGGTTGTATCATTATTGATTGTTTTACTGTTTTTGATGTTAAGAATGATTTTGGGTGTGGATTTTCTGAAAAATATTTACGGAGAAGTTGAGTTATTTTTTCATCATTAGCTTGGAGTTGCATAACCTATATTAGTTTTAGGTACATAAAAATAATCATCCGGATCTGAGGAGCAGAGAAGAAAAGAAATCGGCAGAGTGACAAACCCAAAAGGCCCTCTGCACAGGATCAGAGAAGGCAGAAGCTCTCTGTAATCGTTATGTCAAGAATTCGGCAGAGTGACAAACCCAAGAGGTCCTCCGCACAGGAGCAGGGAAGATAGATGTTCCTCAGTTCAGAAAAAGAAAGAGATTCTTGTGTCTTATTTGATTAATTTCTTCGCCGCCTTTGCGACCACCCACTTCAGGACCTGAACCTGCTGGAGCTGGACTCTGGCAATATTTGTATTGCTTGTCTAACACATAGTCAGCACTCCACTAATCACAAAATCAAAAGAATACATAGTTTTAGGATAGGTAGAACATTCGCTTTTGATTGTCTAGGCTTCAGAAAGAATGGAGCAATGTGCATGTTCAGAACCCAGTCAATACAATATATTTACTCTCCACAAAAATGGTACATGAAATACTGTATAAGTACACGAATAAAATCTCAAAACAATGAACTCATTCATACCAACATAATTACTTTTTCTCCTCTGTATATACGTGTAAACATCTATAGAAACTAGAGGATATAACTATTTATATACATCTTTCCTGATATTTAAAGTAAATCTCTAATGGTAGCTTATTTTATTTTTTAACCTTTGTTTATGAAAGTACATAAATGAGGGTTCATTGAATGTTCACGTGAATTCAGATTCAGTTCATTAAGATTTACAATTTTTCAAGTTTGCCTATAGCAATACAATAAAATTTCAATGAACTAGAATTAGTATCAAAAGCCATAATCATTCAAAATTGTTGCACAAATTTTATAGACATTCTCATATATATATATATATATATATATAATCATCTAAGTCTAATTATAGTCATTAAGCTTTATTTATGGTAGCCATATTTAGTTTTTATTGTTCCAACAGTGACAGTGATATAAACAAAACAAAGCCTTTGCAATTGTATCATGTTTAATCACTTTACATCCTGAATAAATAATTTCTCAAATGTAATGGCTCTGCACACCCTTCACAATTCCCTTTGTATCTGTATTTAGAGACACACAAATACACAACTGGAGGAAATCTTCTAATAAGAACATCATAGAACAATGTTTTTCTAGTTCTTCATCCTAGAAAGGAAGGGAGAGGTACTCTGAGGCCTGGAGAGGGTTTAACAACAAGCCCGCATGGCGCCTCGCCTTAGAAAAGGAAAACAGGATTCTAGACTGATCTAGCTAGGTACCTACATAAGGTGGTTATAATAGCTGGATGCTGGGGGGGGTCTCTATTCTACTTTGACGCTCTTATTCTGTAACTCAGGTGTCAGACTTTATGTAGCTTACAGAACATTTGTGAGATTTCACTTTGGGCCTTTTAACACACTCTTTTTCTTTGTCCCCATCAGTCCTGAAAACGACTATTTTGAATGATTTACTCTGTGACATATTAGGGTATGTATTCACACAAGAGCTCCAAAATGTTCCATTTAATGTGGTAACAAAATTGTCTTTGATATTCACAGTATTCATTTTGCACAAGCTAAAGCCTTTTCATCTGTATATATTGTACTGATTTTCAAAATTACAAGGATGGTTTCTGAACACCACAAGCTGAGAAGGATTTTTCACTCTTTTTGTACTGTTTAGTCTATGCTCCTTATCCTCATCTACTTCTGAGCTTTTTATTCCATTTTGTACTTACTTTCCAATTTCCCATTTTTCTATAATTTCATAAGCAAGCATTCACGAGCTCATCACTGCAGTCCAGAAGAACACCTAAGCATGATCATAATTAGCCTACTTAAAAAGCCAGGTAAAGGATGAAAAGTGCCTTGAAAATGAAAAGGAGAGAGAAGTCACTGATAGATGCTTTAGTTTCTATCTCATTCTAGTTGCAAACAAAGGCTTGAACATATCACCACCATATGAAAAAGAAACACAAGAAAGAAATGTATTTCTTTTTTTTCCTTAAATCTTTGAACCAAAGCTGAATTCTCCTAGATAAGAAAATTGATTCCATGTTTATCACACAATCCTTTGGAAGCACAATCATACTATAGTTATTCAGAAACTTAGATGAACACACTACTCAGGGAAGGATGAAATGATTTATTTGTGCTTTGAATTTTATAATGCTTTTATAGATGTTTTCTGTATTTCAGACATCATTTCTCAGTTCAGTCTAGACATATTCCCCCTGCCCTTCCCCCCACCCCACCCCAGGTCATGCACTCTGCCATAACTATCCTGCATCTTTCTCTTAGTCTTTTTTTGTGTTTAAGAATTCACAATTTCCTCCTTTAATTTTATATTACTCTAAAATATGCATACATACTTTCCACTCATATACAGTAATTACAGAGTCTGAAAGTAAGTGGTGGATCGATTCTAGAGTCTGTTAAAAGATTTACATTATAACAACATAGTTGCTTTCAGATAAACAGAAATATAACAATAATGTTGTTCAGCTTGCCTTTCATCTGGGAATTTGGTGTTAGCATCCACGAATGTGGGAGACCATTTGCCACTTGTTTCTCTGGGACTTGTTATTTCACTTAGCATAATGTCTTCTAGTTCCATCCATTTACCTGCAAAGTTCATGTTGTCATCATTTGTAGAAGAATAAAATTAAATGCCTACCTCTCACCCTGTACAAAAATCAACTCCAAATGGATCAAAGACCTAACATGAAACCCAAAACTCTGAAGGTGATACAAGAAAATGTTGGCAGCAACCTACAAGACATAGGCATAGGAAAAGACTTTCTAAATCAAACAGCATCTGCGCAGGAAATATGGTCAACAATTGACAAGTGGGATCTCATTAAACTCAAAAGCTTCTGTACAGTGAAAGAAACAATGAAGTGAAGAGAAAACCCACAGAGTGGGAGAAAACCTTCACCACTGATACATCTGACAGAGCATTATCATCCAGAATATATAGGCTACTCAAAAAACATGAAGAATGATAGCTTTTAAAGCACCCTGTTCCCTGGAAAGCTAAACTCATCCATCATTTATCTCACACTCATATCTGATCATACCGAAGTTAGAATCAAAGCCCATCATTTTCTCTCAGAGGTTGTTTAAAACCACTATTTACTAACATTGCTACCAACACAAAATATCAGAACGCCCAAAAGATTCCCAACCATGCTTCTGAGCTGAGGTTAATATACATATTTTCTGAGATTTTTAAAATAACCTTTTAAAACAATTAGAAAATGTTCATTTTGATATTTATATTAATCTATTAACTGAGTGTATTTTTCTCAAAGTTGTATACTGCATATAGACTTTATGTGTATAAGAAACTGTCTTTTCAGATCTTGATTCTCAATTCAATGTTTCATATAAAATTACTAAGAATCTGTTATGATAGAAAGAACGATGAAAATAATATGGGTCATATCTGTGACTTATCTTGTTGCTGTGAGAAAAAAATACTGACAAAAACAACTTAGGAAGGAAGGGTTTGTTTTGGTTGACAGTTCCATGATGCAATAAATAGTTATAAGGAAGGATCAGTGGCAGAAGCAGAAGTGGCTGGTCACATTGCCAGTAGTGAAGAAGCAACTTACTGCTCTTCCAGAGGACCCTGGTTCAGTTCCCAGCATCCACCGGTGGGTTAACACTCATCCTTAACTCCAGTACCAGGGGATTTGATGTCCTCTTCTGGCCTCCACAGGAACTAAGCATACATGTGGTACACTTATGTATGTGTAGGCAAAGCACTCTTACACATAAAATAAAATAAAAATTTAAAAAACAGAGAGTACTGTATGCTGGTGTTCCACTCACTTTCTCCTTTTCATGCAGTTAAGGAGCACAGTCCATGGAACGGTGTCACCACACCTATATTTACAGAAGCTACTCCCACCTCAAGTATCTTAAATTAGAAAATCCCTCACAGATACACCCATATATTAGTCTTTAGGGTAAATATAGATCCTGTCAACTGACAATATTAACTATCACAGTTATGAATCCAGCTGCCTTTGAGGCCATTCTTTTATCTGTGATTAAGAATCAAATCCCATTGAAGAGTGTGAAATGCACAGACCCATCTCTTCCTCTGAAGTTCCTGAAGTTTTAAGTTTTATTATAGCACATGAACAATTACTAGATATCTGCTATAAAATGAAGTACTCATGGGAACAATATAATATTGTGGCATGTAAAAGGTGTCAAGTAGATATATTTTAATAAGCCTCACTTCAGAAAGAAATAGAAAAAAAGGGGATTTAAAAGGTGGTAAGTAGGTTTTATTTTAGTAGTCTTACTTCAGAAAGAAAGGATGAAAGGGAAGAAGTAACAGAAGAAAATAAACTAAAAGAAATAAATAAAGAAAAATACATCAAAACTGTTGGCACCAATGGACGACCTTCATTGTTGTCAATTAAACTAAGGGGAAAATGGAGAATTGATGTTCAGTTGCTATAAAGATCTTATTTTTTACTTCTCAGAAGATTCAAGTGCTAGTTTTCATCTTGCACCTATTTTTATCTATACCTGACTCTTATAAGAGTGATATGAACAAAATCTCACCCAAACTCTTCAATTGTAAATTCTAGAAAGGCATGCATGAAAGAAAATTTTCAAAGTTGGTGAGTGATTTCTAAGTTCCAAAATTTAGTTTAATTATCCTTGGAACCTCATCAAACTGTAAATCAGCCCCACTGGGGCTATTGAATTAAAAACAATAGATCTTTTTCCAAGTTCTTCAGTTCAGAAAAGAGGCCAAAAATATATGCAAAAAAGTTAAGTGTGAACAGTGTTTCTGACATTTGTCATTTCTCCTTTCATAAAGACCAAGATGGAAAGATTTGGATGCTAGGTTTGCTACAGCCAAGGTAGCACAGGCCAAATTTAAGCAGCAGCTCATTTTCTCACTGTTCTGAAAGTTAAAAGAACAAGACCAACTGATGTTGGGTTCCTTTCTTCTAAAGCCCTGAAAGTTAAGACTTCAGATTATGGACTGAGTTAGAGTGGAGTGGTGCACAATTTACTATACAAGGTTTGCTAGAGTGTGTAATATGATGGAGATGTTTTTATTCTTGCACAGATTTGATATCTCACTGTAGCTCATGTTTTGCTTTTCCATTTATTATTTTCTTAAATATTTTAATGTATTACTTTTGCATGTATATGCATGTACCTGTATGAATTTATGTGCATCATGGTTTTGTGTGTGTGTGTGTGTGTGTGTGTGTGTGTGTTCTGTGAAAGAGCCTGCAGAGCCCAGAAAAGCACATTGGAGCTTTAGGTGGTTGTGAGCCTTTGTGTAGTTATTTGGAACCAAACCTGGACCCTCTGCAAGAGCAGTAAACACTTGTAACCACTGTAACATCTCTCCAGCACCTGATGAAGAAGTTTTAATAGACATTTATACTCAAGGAAATGGACATTTAAACCCAAGGAAATTCTGATTTCCATGAAAAGATCCTTCATATCATCTCCACATCTATCTATTAGAGCATAAATCTTCTTTATCTATATGAGCATATTATTGATTAGAGCTCACAGGAAGTAGAACTAGGTTACAAAATTTTCTCTCTTGGCCTACAGTGAGATAGAAAGATGAACAACCTGCTATGGCTTTCCCAGGTTGGAAATGAGAAAGTAAGGCCTGATTTTGCATCTTCATCCTAATATTTTACATTTCTCCGAGGGTTGAGGATTAGATCTTTAGAGAGTCCTGCCTGAATAAGAATTTCTTTAACTATATTTTCTTCAGTTAGTGAACCTCTCAGCAAACTTGGGTGGCCCCTGTACATTCAAACGGAGAATCACTATTTGTTTGCATAACATTTTCATCCTTAGGTCTGAGAATATTAATTGAATAAGCTGAGTAACCCAGCATGTCTCTAATGTTGCTGAATTCATTTCTCACAATGTGAGTTTTTCTTCTTTTCCTTATCTTGCTCTTATTCATTCCTTTGATTGTTTAATCTTCATTAACTCCCTAAAGATGCCAAATTCTATGAGTCATCTCATACTCCTGCCATGTTCTTTATTTTTAGTATCATATTTTTACATTTTTTGAATTATTGTGATTTTCATAAAATATAATTAAATGGTAGTTGGATCCTCACTGTTATTTTCATCTTTCCCTATTGTCCACTCACCAAATTTAATGCTCTCTCTCTCTCTCTCTCTCTCTCTCTCTATATATATATATATATATATATATATATATCATCTATCTATCTACCTATCTATCATCTATCTATCTTCATTATATATATAATGAAGATATATAGATAGATAGATAGATAGATAGATAGATAGATAGATAGTAGTTTCTATATCCTATAGGATCTAATTTTTGTCTCCAAGTGTTCTTCAGTGTGGGTCCATCCACTTGAACCTGGGTAACTTTTGTCAAGAATTCCATGCTTGAAGGGAAATGTCTCTTCCCCTGTCAGAAATCATCTGTTGCCACAATTTTCTTAGGTAAGGTTGGAGCTTTTTACCAATTTCCTCATGTCTATGCTATGATTTTTTTTTCTGGTTTGATTATGCATTGGGCTTGTGCATGTTGTCACTGTTGCTGTTAAGTTAATAAGTTACTAACCAACTGTCTAGAAAAACATTTCCTTGTGATTATCCCCTACCTATGGCTCCTACAATCTTTTCACCCCCTCTTCCACAGGAATCCTTAAGCCTAAGGAGCAGAAGTTTAATACAGGGGCCCTATTCAGGGGTAGGCAGTCTCTTGTTTTCTGCACATTGGCCAGGTGTGGGTTTCTTTGTTCATCGCCATTTGTTGCATGAGAAAACTTCTCTGGTGAGAACTGAGAGATGCATTAATCTATGAGTATAGCAATAAATCATTAAGAGTCAGTTTAATACAATTGCTATTTACTGAAAAACTATTAAGTTCTTCCTTATGAGCTGTGACCTCTCTAGCCTCAGGATCCTAAGGTTGATGTCAATGCTAGGTATGGGCTCCACCCTAGGAAGCAGAATCTAAATTGAAGTAAAGAGTGATTGGTTACTCTCATTATATTTGTGTCACTATTGTTCTAATGAATATTTCTTGCCAGCCCAGTTGATATTGTAATTCACAGGATTCACCACTGGCAAAGGAGGATGATTATCAATTCCTTCCAGGAGCTTTGAATAACTTTGAATGCTAGGCAGTAGAGATGGGGTCTGAAATCATCACCAGCTTGATTTCTCCTTGTTTGTTCTACAGCTCATGTGTGTAGTCTTCAACAAGAGGGTCTGACCATGAAGTTCCTGGGTAACCAAGAGCAGAAGCAATGGCCAGGGTTATTTGAGGTTCTATGAGACCTATGTTCAATAGCTTTCAGAGAGGAAGTGCATTCCTTGCATTGAGGATTTTTTTAATTAGCCTATGAGGTCCAGAAAGGGCAATCTCCCTGTTATAGGATAACTCTTTTTAAAAAAGAATTCATATATATTTTTTTTATTTCATTTTCAGTCTTAATCCTGTTTCTATGACCTTTCTCACTGGCATCCTCCCATAGTACCCTCCCACTGGAATTCATACATTCTGTCATTTGTGTCCCTTGATATTCCTCTGTGGAAGTTCATCAACTAAGGTCTAGTTATTCCATCTAAAGTCCCTCACATTAAGATCAGCTCTTCCTCACCCAGAAATAATCAGCTAACAATATTTCCTCTGCTAATATGGAGCCCTGCTGCTCATATCCCCAGTTATATGCTGGGGTTTTGTCTGTTTACATTTGCATGAGTCTTGTGCATTCAGATAAAATTGCTGTAGGTTCATTTGACCAGAATTCCAGGGGTGTTATTTGCTGAAGTTGCTGTCTTTCCTCTAGTGAGTGTTCTTGACCCCTTTCTCAAATATCAAATGGCTGAAATTTCATGTACTTATGTTAGAGTATTCAATTAAGTTCCATTGATCTATGGGTCGATTTCTATGCCACTACCATTCTGTTTTCATTACTGTAAGAGTATAATACACTTTGGAATCTGGTATTGTAATCTCCCCTGCATTGCTATTTGTGCTTAGTATTGCTATTTGTGCTTAGCATTTCTATTTGTGCTTAGCATTGCTTTGGCTATCTGGAGTGTTTTATGCTTCCATGTGAATTTTATTTTTTTCTAATTCAGTGAAGAATGCCATGGGCATATTGATTAGGTTTGCAGTGAATCTATATATTGCTTTTGGTAGGATGTTCATTTTCACAATATTAATTCTTCCGATTTATGAGCATGGGAGGTCCTTCCAATCTTCTGGTATCTTTCTCAATCTCTTTCTTTAAAGATTTAAAAAAAATTTAACATTTTTGGTCAGGTTTATTGTGGAATTTTTGAGGTTATTGTGAATGGGAGAATTCCCATGTACTCTTTTTGTAAGTGCTTATTATTGGTAAAAATCCAACTAATTTTGTATATTAATTTTATAACCTGCCACACTACAGAAAGTGTTAATAATTTCTAGGAGTTTTCTGGTGGAATTTTTGGCATCAATTAGGTATAATATTTCATTAAAAAGGGATAATTTGACCTCTTCTTTTCCAATGATTAATTGTTTAATTTCCATCTCTTGTCTCACTGCTCTAGCAAGTTTCAAGCACATAAGGACTGGAGATAGTGGACTGCCTTGTCTTGTTCCTTATTTTAATAAGAATGGTGTTGGCTGTGGGTTTGTTGCATATAACTTAAATTACAGGTCTGGAGAGATGGCCTAGCAGTTAAGAGCACCGACTGCTCTTGCAGAGGACCCGGGTTCGATCCCCAGCACCCACATGGCAGCTGAGAACCGTCTGTAACTCCAACTCCAGGAGAACTCCAGTTTGAGGGAAATCCGATACCCTCTTCTGACCTCTGCAGCATTGCACAACACGGGTGCACAGACCTGCATGCAGACAGTACATTCATACACATAAATAAATAAATAAAATAAAATAAACAAAATAAAAACCTAAAAAAATTTAAAAAATAACTTAAAGTACATTGAAATATATTCCCTCTAGTCCAATTCCCCTTAAGACTTTAACATAAATGCATGTTGAATTTTGTCAAAAGCCTTTTCTGCATTCGGATGACTAAGTGATTTTTGTCTTTGAGTCCATTTATATGATTTAGGAGAATTATTGACTTATGTATATTGAATGATCCTTGCATCTCTAGAATAAAGCTAACTTGATCTTAGTGGATGATCTTTTTGATGTGCACCTGTATGCAGTTTGCAACTGGAAGTATTTTGTTGAGAATTTTTACATATATGTTCATTAAGGGTATGCATATTTTTCAGTTTGGGTTGTATCTTTACCTGGTTTCTGTATCAGAGTGATGCTTGCTTCATAGAAGGAATTTTGGAGTTCTCTCACTGTATCCAACATTTTGAAAAATTTAAGTAGTATTGGTTGTAGGTCTTTGTTAAATATCTGGTAGAATTCTGCTGTAAATCCATCTGGACCTGTGCTTTTTTTTTATTTGGAAGGATCTGTATTACTGTTTCAGTTTCCTCACATGGTCTGTTTAAACTGTTGGTCTATTCTTCATTTAGCTTTGGGGATTTCCATATATACATTTCTTTATAATTTTTGGGAACTTTGGTTGGTTGTGTCATTTTTCTTTCTTCACCTCTGATTCTGTTGATTTGGAAATGCTCTTTTCTTCTTTTGCTTAAATGGGATCAGGGTCTGTCTATCTTGTTTATCTTTTCAAAGAGTCAGCTCTTGGATTCATTGAATCTTCGAATTGTTTTCTCTGTTTTTATTTTTTAAATTTCTGTTATGATATTTGTTATTTCTTCTTGTCTGTTGTATTTATGTCTTATTTGTTGTTGTCTTTTAAGACTCTTGAATTGGGGCTGGAGAGATGGCTTAGTGGTTAAGAGCTCTTGCAGAGGACCCAAGTTCGATCCCCAGCACCCACATGGCGGCTGAGAACTGTCTTCAACTGCAGTTCCAGGGGAATCCGACACCCTCTTCTGACCTCTGTGGCATTGCACGACACGGGTGCACAAACCTACATGCAGACAGTATATTCATACACATAAAAAATAAATAAAATTTACAAAAATTACAAAAAAGAATATTGAATTGCAGTGTTAAGTCATGTACTTGTGCTCTTTCTGAATTTTTTAATATAGGCACTTAGAGTTATAAAATTCCCTCTTAGTACTATTTTAAAGTATCCTGGAAGTTTTGTTGTGTTATATTATCCTTTTCATTAATTTCAGGACTACTTTTATCTGTTTTTTTTTTTTTTGGTCATTTTAAGTATCTTCTTTAACTCATACCTCATTCAGGAGTATGTTTTTTAATCTCCATGAATTCATGGAATAGATTTTTATTTTAAGCTTTATTGCATTATGGTCTGATAGAATGCAATGAAATATTTCAATATTTTTGTATGTACTGAGGTTTATTTAGTGTCCTAGTATGTGCTCCATTTTGGAGAAAGTTCTATGGGGTGCTGAATAGGAAATATATCCTTTGGTACTTGGGTGGAATATTAGGTAGATATCTATTAGGTCCATTTGATTTATGGTATTGTTTAATTCAGATGCTTCTCTGTTTATTTTTTGTCTGGTTGACCTGTATAATGGAAACAGTGGACTACTGAAGTCTCCTACTATTTGGTGAGTTGGGATTAATCTGCACCTAAAAGTCCTATACTACTGTATTTATTAATTTGGTGCACCAGAGTTTAGGGCATATATCTTCAACATTGTAATATTTTCTTGATCAATTGTTCCTTTGATCAGAATTGAGTGGCCCTCTTTATCTCTTCTGATTAGTTCTAGATTGAAGTCTATTTTGTCAGATAGAATTGCAACTCCCACTTGCTTCTCAGTGCCATTTGCATGCAATATTTTTCCGATCCTTTTACCTTAAAGTAGTGCCTGTCCTTGGAGGTGAGGTGAATTTCTCGAGGACAACAAAAATCTGGATTTTGTTTTTTGATCCATTCAACTAGACTGTATTTTTTAGCTGTAGAGTTTAGTCCATTGATATTGAAAGTTATTATTGAAAGATATGCATTGGTTCTTGTCATTTAAATTTCTGGTTTAATTATTTGTCTAACTTTGTGTTTCCACAGTTATACCTTTAACTTAGTTTCTTTCTTTTGTCCCTTGGGTGTACTCATTCCTTTTTTCAGCTCTTCGTATTCCTTCAAGTATTCTCTGAAGGGCTGGTTTTTTGGACCTGAATTCTTTCAGCCTATTCAAGTTGTGGAAGATTTTTCTTTCCCCTTCAACTGTAATATATATTGTTGCTGGATAAAATATTCTCATTTGGCAGCTATGATCATTTAAAACTGGAAATACTTTGGAAAGTTGCTACTGGCTAGCCCTCCTTGGGTTTCTGGGGAGTCCTCTTGGCAGGAAGAACACAGGGAAGTTTGAACGGCGTGCAGAAATGAAAAACTAAGAGAAGTTTTCCAAATCTACAGCAACTTTATTGAACAGGGGCAGTGATTATATAGTGGTCTTTGGGAGAAGGCAGAACAAAGGATTTAGCAAAGCTTTACAATTACATAGGTAGGTAAAAAAGTCAAGATTTACACATCAACTGAAAAGCTCAGAGCACTCAGAGCAGGAAACTAAAACATCACAAAGTTTAGTTAGGAAATGAACTTTCTTTGAAGTAAAATGTAGAAATCTTAAGATAACCTTTACCGAGGAAATAACATCTAAGAAGAAAAAAGGAACATCAATAGTTTACAAGTTATAATTGAAAAGTTACAGCACACAAAGTTCTTTAGCAGCAGATATTGGTCTTCTAACTCTATCCTGAAGCTAGAGTAAATACATCCTAAAGTTAATAGTTTCTTTTAAGTTTCTATTGAAGTAAAAACCTCATTCCTATAATATCCTAAGTTAGCTATTAGTTTTTCTAACTCTAACTGCTAATTTAAGGTTTAAATTTTTACTGAGAACTAAGAACTGTCCCACTGTTTGCTCCAGCTAACAGCTTTGTTTTTGTCAGATAAGTGGCTGTTGTAAGGAGACTTAGCCTCTGCCTTGCTTTACTGGGAGTGTTAGAATCCAGGCGTTTAACAAGAAGAATGTCTTATCTACCTCTTTGTCTAGGACCAGAGGATGAGATAAAAGGATTCTTTTATCTTAGGTTTAAGGGGAATTTTTGTTTTAACCTTAATGAAGAGATGTTTTTTCATCATACATTTTTACCACTGGAATCTGTTTTCTTCAAGGACACTCATATAAGGCAAGAACATTACTGTCATGCAATTATTTTGTTTTCTTGATCTGAAGCAAGTTTTAACCTTGCCAGATATTAACAGCTTACATTATATTGTTTGTTAAGGAGAAAGGTCTGTTTTTTACTTTGGATCTGCAGAAAATTCTTGCTGCCAGGAAAAAGCCCTGTGCCCAAGAGAGGCATTTTAATTGCCACTTCTTGACACATTCAAATAGTTTATTTTGTATCTATAAGCTGGCTTTAAGAAAAGATCTTTTTGTGCTCAGTGTTATGCTAAGTCCAACACCAGAAAACAAACGTAAGATCCTAGGAAAGCATCTCAATCTTGGGAGTGCTCTTAGCTGAGTGTTCTGCCAAGGACCTCCAGGGGGTCCAGCCTGGTAGGACATTGTTCCCCCGCCTGCCTTGAATATGATTTCTCATATTGTTTATACAGGCGTTACTGGAGTGGGTGTGACAGACATTGTGGCAGGCACGGGAGTGGATGCTGCAGAAAGTTAGCTGGAATTCTGAAGGTTTTCCTTTATAGATTTCTTTTTATTTATTTTTTTTTTTTGTGGATTTCAGTGTTCTTTCTTTGTTCTATACATTTACAGTTTTTACTATGATATGCTGTCCCCACAATTTATTTACTGGTCCTGTTATGTGGTGTTCTATGTGCTTCTTGTATTGGTATGGACATGTCTTTCCTTAAGTTGGGGAAATCTTCTTCCTCAGTGCCATTTTCCTGAGACTCTTCTCCTTCCTCTATGCCTAAGATGTGTAAATTTGGTCTTTTCATAGTGTTCCACATTTTTTCCATATACCATTCCTATGTTTTTGAAAAAAAAATTTCATAATCTTTGCTTGAGAGGTCCAACTCTTCAACTTTATTGTCCAGTCTTGATATTCTGTTTTTCATTTCATTCATTATATTCATGATGTTCTCCTGTCTTTCAGATTGGCTTATTGAGTGTTTCACTTCCTTCTTCAATTCATCTGAGTTTCATTCATTATTTCTATCTCTTTTGTGAATTAAGTTTTTCCCATCTTCTTTTTGTTCTTTGATTTGTTCTTTAAATTTATTCAATTCTTTGATCATGTTAATATTATTCTTTTGTATTCTGTGTCATGGGTTGTCTCTAAGGTGTTCTCATTGTAAAACTTTTCTATTAGACTATATGCATTTGCTGCAGACATTATTTGGTATTTTCTTATTATTATTTTTCTGTTGTGATTTTTGCACATGGATTTCTTTTGTTGTGATTCTCACCTGAAACTCAAGTCTTTCTTTGTTGAATTGATGTCTGATTCTGTTTGCATGCTTGATGTGCCTTGGTTGTTTTCTTATTGGATATGAAAAACTGGTTGGTCTAGGCTTCAGGTTCTCTCTTTTTATTTCAAATTGAAGGGACCAGATGCCTCCAATCCATTACTCAAAAGTTCTCACAGGTGCCAGTCAGATACTCTCTGGGGTCCTCCTAATGTCTAGGGCCTTACTAGTCAGCAGGCATAGCACAATTGCCACTTGGAGCGAAGAGATCTGGGATGCTAAGAAAAAAACTGGGCCTGTGCCCAAGACTAGAAGGAGAACAGGTGTGGGATCAGGGAAATTGGAGTTTCTCAGGCTGTCAAGAAGTCAAGGCTCAGTGGGCAGGATCAGACCAGGAAAGTAGGCTGTTCTTGGAAATCCAAGGCAAGGTTGGGATGAGACAGTCAGGGTAGAAAGCTGATCTCAGGAGTTCAAAGGCAAGGTTGGATGGAAACAGTCTAAAAGACTAAACTGAAGAATTGAGCTGGCCTAAGTGAATAGAATCAGGACACAGTAGTGGGTCTCGACTAAGAGGATAGTTGGGAGATCTGGGAGTGCTAAGCACAAAAGCTGGCCTGTACCCAAGGCTAGAAGAACAGGATGTGGGGTGGAGGTGGGGGACAGAATAACTATTTTTAATAACTCTTTTTAATATCTCTGTCTTTTTAAAAATACTTTTATTGATGAATTGTGTATTTCATTCATTATCTTTCAGTACAATTTATACACATTCCCTTCTCCCTGCCCCCACCCACCCCTGTTCATGCTTTATGCCATACGTGTCTTGCATCTTTCTCTCAATCTTTCCAAAGTTTTCCCTGCAGAGGCTTGTAGTTTTTGGCAGAGTTTAACTGTATCATTCAGTTCTTTAACCCAGTCTTTATGTTATTGTTTTCCTCTCCCCTTTGTATTGCTCCAACATATGCCTAAATAATTGTCACATATGCATCAAAATTATGACCTCTAAGAATAATCTGTATGTTAATTACAAAATATGTTTAGGAATTCACATTTTCCCCCTTTAATTTTATATTACTCTAAAATATGGATACATACCTTCCACCCATATACAGTAATTACAGAGTCTGAAAAAAAGTGGTAGGTAGATTCTAGAGTCCTTTAAGATATTTACATTATAACAACACAGTTGCTTTCAGATAAAAAGAAATATAACAATAATGTTGTTTGGCTTGCCTTTCAACTGGGGGTTTGGTGTTAGCATCCACAAATGAGGGAAACCATTCCCCTTTTGTTTTTCTGGGACTGTGTTACTTCACTTAGCATAATGGAGTTCCATCCTTTTATCTCCTTTGTCAAATATGAGGTGGCTGAAATTGTATGAGCTCAAGTTTGTATCCTCAATTTTATTCCATTGGTCAATGGGTTTGTATTTTTGCCAGGCTGTCTTTATGACTATAGCCCTGTCATGTAGCTTGAAGCCTGGTAAATCAATCCCCCCTGTATTGGTCTTTTCACTCAGGGTTGCTTTATCTATTTGGGGCCTTTTCCTTTTCCATATGAATTTAAGGATTTTTTTTTCCAAGTCTGTGAAGAAACTCATGGGGAGTTTGATTGGTATTGCATCGAATCTGTATGTAAATTTCGGTAAAATGGGCATTTTTACTATATTATCTTTTCCAATCCATGAGCATGGGAGGTCATTTTCAATCTCCTTCTTCAGGGGCTTAAAATTTTTGTTTTGGTGTCTTTGGTTAGGTTTGTTCCCAGGTATTTTTTTTTTGAGACTATTGTGAGTGGGAAGGTCTTCTTATACTCCTCCACTTGCTTATTCTTGGTGTAAAGAAAGGATACTGATTTTTCTAGCTTAATTTTGTATCCCGACACTTTACTGAAACTCTTAATCATTTCTAGGAGTTTTCTGGTGGAGTTTTTAGTATCCCTTAAGTAAACTATCATATCATCTGCAAAAACGGATCATTTAACTTCCTCTTTTCTGATCAGTACTCCTTTAATTTCCTTCTCTTGTCTTATTGCCCTACCAAGCATTTTAAGCACTATGTTGAAGTGGAGTGGAAAACCTAAGAGAAATGGATGAATATCTGAAATTCTGGGAACCAATAAAGCTTAACCAAAAAGAGACTGAAAGTTTAAACAGACCCATAATATTTGAGGAAATTGAAGATGTAATAAAAAAAACAAAACTCTCAACTAAAAAAAGCCTGGGCCCAGATGGTTTCACAGCAGAATTCTATAAAACATTTAAACAGGTCTTATAACCATTACTACTCAAACTGTTCAGAAGGATACAAACAGAGGGAAGTCTCCCAATTTCCTTCTATAAAACCAGCATCACTCTAATAGCAAAACCAGGCAAAGATACAACAAAAAATGAAACTATAGACCCGTCTCATTAATATATCTAGATGCAAAAATTCTCAAAAAGTACTTGCAAATCACATACAGACCCACATCAAAAAGATCATCCATCATGATCAACTTGGAATCATACCAGAGATGCAGGGATGGTTCAACATATGTAAGTCAATAAAATCATAAAACACATAAATGGACTGAAAGACAAAAACCACAGGATCATCTCAATTGATGAAGAAAAAGCCTTTGACAAGATCCAGCATCCCTTCATGTTTAAAGTTCTAGAGGGAATTGGACTGAAGGAAACATTCCTCAACACGATCAAAGCCATAGATAGCAAATCCACTGCCAACATCATCCTAAATGAAGAAAAATTTGAACCATTACCCTTAAAGGTGGGAACCTGGCAAGGCTGCCCCTTATCACAACTCCTCTTTGTCTTTTTTGAGACAGGGTCTCCCTGCTGTACTCCCTGTAACCCCAGCCAGTCTGGAACTCTGTATGTAATCCAGGCTACCCATGAACTCACAGAGATCTGCCTGTCTCTGCTTCTGGAGTGTTGGGATTAAAGGCGGCACCAACATGCATGACTTTCTTGCTCTCTTTTTATGATGTAAATTTGTATACTTTAAGAACTTCTATAATGGTAAATTTCCATGTGGCCGAGGATCCTAAGGGATAACTTTGTAATTTTATTTTTTAAGAGCTGAATAATATTCCATTGTGCATATGTAGCACACATTCATTTTCCATTCATCAGTTGATGGGACTTTAGGTTGTTTCTAACTTCTGGCTATTATAAAAAGGACCTGTCCTGCCTGGAAATACTGTGCAGCAGAGGCAGCCATGTGCCTGTATATCCCAAATCTAATTGGCTATTGGCTCTCTCCTCGGAGGAATAACCCATGGCTGATGCCACAAGCCTACATCCTCTACAGGTTAGGAAATGTTATAAGCCACAGTAAGACCCTGTCATATTTAACAGGAAAAAATGTAATTCATGGATTAACATATCATCCAAACATATGTGTCTATGCCAAAGTAACCTACCATAACTATTAGTGCTGCTTAAATACCTATATATCTAATTGCTTGTGCTTCATTAGTAGGATCGAAAGGTTACTCCTGAACAAACTGTCAGCCCATGAAAGGAAACAGCCAGAATTGACCAGAATCCAAGTCAACAGCTCCAGAGAGAGAGGACAGTTTTACTTCTCATCCACCTGTGCCTCTTTTCTAAGCCTAGGGAACAATCTGCGGAAGAGGGGGCGTGGTAGAATGTAAAGGCTGTGATTGGGGTGAACGGTGAAACTACAGCGATGTAGTCTGGACACTCATTTGATCAACTTGATTGAATAAACAACCTGTCACCCCCCACTGAATGGTGGGATTGTGGGGGTTTGGGCACAACAGTCTATAGATTGGTTTTGCATGAAGGATGCTTATACTCATGGATTATCACTTATAGCTAAAAAATGAAAAAAAAAAAAAAAAACCTGAAAGATGCAGGACAGTTATGGCAGAATACATGATCTGGGATGGGGTGGGGGGGGGGGGGAAGGGAAAGGGAAATATGCCTGATCTGAATTGGAAAATGATGTACGAAATGCACAAACCATCAATAAAAATTAAATTTTAAAAAAAAGGACAGCAATGAACATGGATGAACGGGTATTTCTCTAGGTATAGAATTTTTTGAGTATATGGCAAGAGTTCTGCCACTTTCTTAAAGACATTGTCCATTTGGGGGACACAGAGCAGACTAATTATACCTTCTGACCTATTCATTTTAAAAAATTTATTCCCTGATGAACTCAGAGTATACTAAAGTCAGTACTTAAGTAATTAGGTGAAGGTCTATCTTGTACTTATGTAATTAAATTAAAGTCTAGCTTCAGAAGATCACATGGTTATGGAGAAGGAAAAACTAGCTTTTAACAGCCTAGTAACAAGCCATTAATGCAGAAGTTTCCTTTTCTTGGTTCTTTTTATTCTAAAGAGAAAAAAAAATAAACAACTTTAAGAATCTGACATACATCCTTCCTAGGTTTAATACAGACAATTTAAAGTAGGTCCTCTGTAGTATTTCACATAGCAGCAGGACACAGCTAGCTGCCTTTTCTTTGACAATCTTGGCATGAAGATCTGGCTGAAAAATCTCTGGAGTGCAAATATCCTTCTGCTGGTAAAATCTGAAAAGATTTATTATCCAACTCCATTTTGTTACTATAATAAGTTAAATAGACTCAGTCCTTTAATGTCAAGCTGAAGCAATGTAAACAATATTGACTTTTTAGCTGACAATTACTAAGCATAAGGGAATTAAAAATAGCCTCAATATACAAACAGTAGCCTCAAATACTTGCTGTGGTCTAGTCATTGAAATGTAAGAAATAATGTGACTTGGTCATTAAAATTTAAGAAATGTGTGATTCTCACTTGTAAAAGTATCAGTCTGTCTCTATAATTGGTTCCTAAATCACACTCTTATTTTTCTTAATCTTTAAACTCATGCATTAAATAATGTAATTCTATGACATCACTAAGGGAAATCCTGACCCCTTCAACACAGTTAATAACTGAAGAAACAGTACAGGTATCTCCATCAAGCGTAAGGTATGATATGTTACTTCAGAGCTATTTGGATGGCATACCTTAACACTGTAACCTGATATGTTCCCACCAGTAAGAACATTCGGACCTACATTATATTTGCTTCTAAATAAGATGCCAAAAATTGCTATCTTGTAAATATCTGGAATAGAAAAAAAGGAAGAAATAAAATTAAGCACTAAGTTCTTAATAGAAAAAATAGAAAAAAAAAAAAACTCATTAGCTCTACCTGACATGTGGAGAATGCCTACCTCACCAATCACTTATATCAGCTCTCATCCTTGAGATATAGTTAGGAAAAGTTGCAAAAGATATTCTGGCCTATATCTACTCATGTGGGCACAGCACAGAAAGAAGCTAATTCAAATAATATCTTCCTGAATTATATAACATCAAGGACATGACATAATTATTTTCAACATTCAAACTACAGTCTGGTTTAAAAGCCTTTGTCTCAACAAAGATGAAATATCATAATCATGTTCTATGATTTTCATAGCTGTACTCGTCCATTTGTAGGAATACTAACATATTAGTACAGTTGTTCTATAGTCTGTTACAACAAAAACACATTAAATTAGTTAATTGGCTTTCTTGTGTTGGCCTTATAATTAAAAACTAATAATTAAAATGATACAGTCCTGTTTTTTCTGTAGCATTTGGTTTCTAGACATATCTACATCTGTACCTGCCTCTATAAATTCCACTACTAAATCTATGGTCTGTGTATATTATAGGAGCTAGTCATTAGAGAAGGTCAAGGCTCTCCATAAAGGCATTTAGTGATTTTACATGTTAGCCGCACTGAACACTGAACTGAACTGCTGCACGTCTCTTCTTAAGTTGAGCTACATTTGAACGACATCACAATTTATCTCACCTCTTTTATATTTTCTTGCCTGTAAAGCAACAGTTAGAAGGTTTAATCTCTGGTGGTGCTTCTTGTGGCAGAAGACTGAAATCCTGCATACAACTTTTCCATACAGAAGTCTTTCTGAGTTATCTAGAAGATAAATTCTAGCTATTAAGGTGAAATTGAGTATAAAAAAGCAAGAATTCAATGAGATGATATCAGTTCAATTTTCTGGAATTTATGTCTGATCATAAAAACACAAATTGATGAAGCTACCATGAAAATCAGTGTAGATAGAAATTCCTCAGAAAATAAAAATTAGAATGATCATATCACCTAGCTACCATAACTATACTAAAGTAGTGAAATGGAGATCCTAAGATAATATTTGCACTATGATATTCATTGTAAAACTTCAGTATCCACTATGTGGAAAGAACAAATGCATGGTAAATGGATAAAGAACACTTGGAATAGATAACATGGAAGATTAGTCATATAAAACACTTGTCATCAGAGGCAACAACATGGACCAACTTTAAGGACAGTAAAATAAGATCATCATCACCGTTAGTGTTCTCTAGAGTGTTAGAAACAATAGAATGAATATACATTGCATTATAATTTAGTAAATCAGCTTATGTTCTGATTGTAACAACAGCTGTCTCACACCTGAGACAAGCAGTTGCTTGGTCCATGAGGCTGGGTATTAATGCAGCCAGAGTACCCACACAGTGGCTGCCTCACACTGGAGAGACAGTCTGGTAGTTGCTCAGTCCATAAGGCTAGGCTGCTCATTAGTCCCAGTCTGGGAGTAAAAACCTGGATCAAGGTCCTGGAGAGCAGCTGGTCCTTAGTCAGTGATAGAAACCTGGAAATGTGGGTCTGCCATCAACAGAAGAGTCAACAACAGCAGCAGTGTGATAGTTAGTTTTTGTCAACTTGACACAAATCTAGACCTACCTGGGAAGAAGGGAATATCAATTGAGAAATTCCCTCCACCAGAGTGGCCTGTAACCATGTCTGTGAGGCATTTTCCTAATTGTTAATTAATGTAGGATGGCTGAGCCCACTGCAGGTTAGTGCCATTCCTAGGGAGGAGGGAACGGACTGTATAAGAAAAAAAGTTGAGCAAGTCAGAAAAGGCAACACAGTAAACAGCCTTCCTTCTGAGTCCCTGCTTCGATTTCTGCCTCCAGATTCCCACTTTGAGTTCCCACCTTGGTGTCCCTCAATGATGGACTATAACCTGTAAGGCAAATAAACACTTCAACCCCAAGTGTTTTATCACAGCAACAGAGAAGCAAACTAGAGCAAGCAGCAATAGGGTAAATTAACTCAGCAGTGAGAGGTAACGATCTTCCTTCTGCCACGCTCCATTTATCTGGGCTGCTACCAGAAGATCCTGTCCACATTTGGAGTAGATTTTCCCACATAAATTAAGGTGATCAGGAGAATTTCACAGTTGAGTTTCCTGCTCTGTGGACTCTAATTTCTGATAAGTTGACATAACTAACCCTCAGTTACCAAAAGACCAAATTGCATAATTCCATTCATTTGGGACATCTAAATTCATGAAATTCACAGACATAGAATGTGGGAAGGTGAATGGGAGGAGCTGGCAGGAGAGAGCAAAGAGAGGTGTTGCTCAGAAGGCAAACATTTTCAGCCAGATGTGTAACTTTGTGAGATGTGCTGTACAACACTGTCCTGCCGGTAGCAATATATGTTGTGTACTTAAAAGAGAATGAGATAGTATTTCTTATGGCATGTGTTCATATTGTGATGAAAATAGAGATTAATGAAAAGAGGGAGAGAAGAAGAGTGGAAGACTAAGAGGGAAAGAGGAAAGAGGGAGAGAGGCCAGATAGGCAGACAAGTAGACAGAAAGGTCCTTATCTCTGCCTCTGCAAAAGTATATGAGGCAAATTGCATCCAAAACCATTTTCAAGTGAGATGGCCTAATCTCACTGATCAGCTTCCCCTTCCAGCATTCTCTGATATCACCTGCCTGCCGAGAATTTAAAAATCTGCCTTGATTTTGTTTCAGAAAAGTTGCTTCTTTCTTTCATTTTCATTTCCCTCCTTTCCTCACCACTGTTATCAAGTGTTCTGTGCCATTTTCTTTTGGCAGGACCCACCATGTGATTGGCATTTGGTGCTGCTTTTTATAGGCTTTATCTTATTTAATCCTAGCTGCAGTCAGAAATGTGGGCATTATCATCTGCATTTATAGGTAGGAATATTATGACAGGTAAATTAACTTCTTAAGTCATAAAGTTTTTAAACAAAAGAGACTGGAGAGATTTATTCTTAGTCACTACATATAAGGACAGAGTAAGAGAACTCTCCAGAAAGACATAGAAAACTGGTCTAAAAATCCTTTTCCATAAATTGAACCCCTCATTCTGGTCAGGTTTTATTTTGCTGTCATAATGAGGCAAAAGCCCTAAGGAATTTCTTACAGAAGTGGGTCTATCTTGAGAGCTGCATATTGTCTGAGGCTGCTCTGATTGTACAACACACTGCATAGCCACATGCTCTCTTATCAGTGTTAGTACCAGATTCTCCCCCAGCAGACACTACAGAGGGGAGTCTCATATTGTTTTCACCACCCACAGCCCATTTCATTACCTTGATGCAGCTGACCTTTCTCCACACCGTATTAGAATATATTCAGATCTGCAATTAAAGAAAATGCACGTGTATCTATATATGATATTTTTGTACAAGCATGCATATATGTGCTTGAGTAAATTTATGTATGTGTTGAGTATATGTTTCTGTACAGGTGCATGCATGCACATGTGGTCGGGGAGCAGAGGATGACCAGGGGAAGTCATTTCTTAGCTGTTGGCCACCATTTATTTGTACCTTTTGAGATAGGATCAATCACTACGTGGCCAGTGAGCTCCAGGAACCTGCTTTCTCTACCTACCCATGCTGAAATGACAAGTGCACAACACCATGCCTGGCTTTTCTTATGCGTGTTCAGGGAAAAGAATTCAGATCCTCAGGCTTGCACAGAGGCACTTTACAGAATAGCTTTTTATAGAGCCCTGCTGCTTTTACTTGGTTTGAAATATTCCATATATGGGAATTCAACCTATTATTCCATGGCTCTTAAGTCTATAATTTTTCTAACATCTCTATTTTATAACTTAAAGTTTTTCTGCTTTCAAGTTTTTAAAATTAGTGTGTCATTTTGTTCTATTTCTTTTCTGTTTTCAATTTAATATTATTTTGTATTAAATTTATGCAATTTTAAACATTTTTGCTGTCCTATGCATAAAGAAAACTGAACCTCTTATTTCCCTAACCTATTGTCCAATTAAAAGCTTTAATTTTTTCTTTTATTTTATGTGTACGAGTGTTATGCCTGCATGTGTGTAAGTGTACCCATGCCATACAGTGCCCATGGAAGCCAGAAGAGGGTGTTGGATCCCCTGAAACTGGAGTTACAGAAGGTGGTTAGCTGCCATGTGGGTGCTGTGAACCTAACCCAGGTCCTCTGCAAGAACACTGAGGGCTCTTAACCACTGAACCATCTCTATAGCCCCAACCTACACCTTTTAATGTCTAATATTCAATCACTCATGAGGGAGAGCCTGAGGCTGTCCTCTCCCAGACCCACAACTGTCCACATATAGATGGTTCTTGCCTGGAAAAAATAGCTCATTTACAATAGGAGAATTCTATAAATAAAAAAAAATCTATAAATAAGATGACAAAAATCTATAAATAAGATGACAAAAATAGAAAATTTCAATAATATGAGTAGAAAACAGAAATTAATTGAAATAATATTTTTAGAAATAATTTAGAAAAAACCAAATCCCATGGAAGAAATAAAGCTGGATTGAGACAATGAGCAAGAAGGCTACATCAGGATGAGGAGTTCCTACTTGAAGAAGTGAGTGGGAGGTATGGCAGTCCATCAAATGCAGTTGGCACCACACCCCCTTCTTGACTTGGGTCTGGTTACACTAGACACAGCCATCCTTTCATCACTCTATTGAAAAGTGTGCATTTTGTTGACAGAGGATCAGCCATCTGTTCCCAGATGTTTCAGCAGCCTCAGGTGAGAAGTCTTTGCCAAATGACCTAGGGAAGGCTATGTTGGCATTGCTGCAAGTCTTCAAAGTATATTAACCATGATAAATAAATATAGTTTTGATCATTCCAGAGTAAAGGCAATTTTGTTAATTTATCCCACCCACCTAATATTTGCTTAAGCTGGGGCCTTAGATTAAAGTAGTGGACAATGGTTTTGACCAATAATCTCAAATGACCAAGAAGTTCTACAAATGAGTTAGAGAAATAGCTCAGCAAAGTGTTTGCCCTGTAAGCACAAGGACCTGAGTTTGATCCCAGCAACAGTATATAAAAGTATATAAAAGCTGAGTGTGGTGGTACAGAGTGTAAGCCCTGGGAAGACAAAATAGATAGATTGCAGGGGCTTGCTGACTAGCCTGGCCTATTTGCCTATTTTTCCAAGAAGAAGAAGAAGAGGAAGAGGAAGAAGGAGGAGGAGGAGGAAAGAGTGCCTGAGAAGCACAAGGTTGTCATCTATGAAGACACAGACACAGACACAGACACAGACACAGACACACACACACACACACACACACACACACACACATCCTGCATCTACCCACACATACATGAATACAAACACAAAAACATAGAAGTTTTACAGACATGTTATTTAGAAAAAAATCCGTCAGCACCAGCTACACCTCATCTGCCTGGAAATACTGTGCAGCAGTGGCAGCCATATGTCTGTATATCCCAAATTTAATTGGCTATTAGCTCTCTCCTTGGAGGAATAACCCATGGCTGATGCCACAAGTTTACATCCTGTAATGGTTAGGAGATGTTATAAACCACACGAAGACCCTGTCATACTTAACAGAAGAAAATGTAATTCATGGATTAACATACCATCCAAACATCTGTGTCTATACCAAAGTAACCTACCATAACAATTAGTAATGTTTAAATACCTATATATCTAATTGAGAGTGCTTCATTAGTAGGATCGAAAGGCTATATATTATACTGTTTAAATACCTATATATCTAATTGCATGTGCTTCATTATTAGGATTGAAAGGTTATGCCTGGACAAGCTGGCAGCCCATGAAAGAAAACAGCCAGAATTGACTAGAGACCAAGACAACAGGTCCAGAAAAAGTAGACTGTTTTGCTTCTCATCCACCTGTGCCCCTTTTCTAAGCCTAGGGAACAATCTGCAGAAGAGGGGGGTGTGGTAGAATGTAAGGGCTGCAATTGGGGTGAATGGTGAAACTACAACAATATAGACTGGACACTCAATTGATCAACTTGATTGAACATACAAGCCCCCCCTGCTGGATGGTGGGACCTATGAGCTGTGTGGGTTTGGGCACAACTGCTCGCAAATTGGTTTTACATGAAGGATGCTTGTCCTTCATGTAAATTGTCACTTATTGTTAAAAAAAATGAAAACAAAACAAAACAAAACAAAACAAAACAAAAAACAGAAAGATGCAGAAAAGTTACAGCAGAATGCATGATCTGGGATGGGTAGGGGTGGGGTGGGGGGAAAGGAAGGTGATATATGCCTGAACTGAATTGGAAAATGATGTATGAAATACACAAAGCATCAATAAAAAAAAGAAAGAAAAAATTGGTCTCTTTGGATTTAAAGATCTTATAAAATAGTTCAGGTTATATATAGCTGCCCCAAAGGTTTCTTTATAAAATGGAAAGACTGAAAGGAGTATAGATTTGTTCTTCCTTTTTTCCATCATGTACGTGTGAATTCAAATTTCTGTCTACTGAAGTAGCAGAAACCATTTCTGTACTCCATGAGAGTTCAGTAAATGTTGTCACTTTTGGATCGTGATTGTGAGACTGTGACTGCCTTTCTTGTGTCATTGGCCATTTATGCAGTGGAGACTGGACATAGCTGGACACAGAAGGCTTCTTTTGCATGTACTCACTTGGAAAAAGTGATTATTTTTGTTAAGCTTGTTTTGTAAGATGAAAATTTCCCCCTTTCTCTTCTGTTTGAAACTGTGTCAAGAAGTTCTACTGTAGTTTAATATGTAACATACTACTGTGTATAAAACATGGTTTGGTTTAATAAATAAATAAATAAATAAATAAATAAATAAATAAATAAGGAATCTCTGGTGTGCATTCCAAAAACTACAGTTTGTTTTCACATTCTTATATGAAAGCCCCAGGTTTCCTGTCCTCCATCAAATATTTCTGTCTGCTTTTTACAATCTCCCAACTGTTTCTCTCTGTATGAGAACAAACTATTAGAATATTTAATATTTGCGGGCTGGAGAGATAGCCTAGTGGTTAAGAGAACCGACTGCTCTTGCAGAGGACCCGGGTTCAATCCCCAGCACCCACATGGCGGCTAAGAACCGTCTGTAACCCCAGTTACAGGAGAACTCCAGTTCCAGGGGAATCCCACACCCTTTTCCGACCTCCGCGGCATTGCACGACACGGGTGCACAAACCTACATGCAGATAGTACATTCATACACATACAAAAATAAAATAAAATTTAAAATTTTTTTAAAAAAGAATATTTAATATTTGCAAAAGATGTATAGCCATCATTGTAAAATTGTCACTGTATTAAATTGAAAATACCCAAGGTAGGGGCTGGAGAGATGGCCTAGCGGTTAAGAGCGCCGACCGCTCTTACAGAGGACGCCGGTTCGATCCCCAGCACCCACATGGCGGCCGAGAACCGTCTGAAACTCCAATTCCAGGAGAACTCCAGTTCCAGGGGAATCCGAGACCCTCTTCTGACCTCCGCGGCGTTGCACGACATGGGTGCACAGACTTGCATGCAGACAGTACATTCATACACATACAGAAATAGATAAAATCAATAAAAAAATAAATTAAAAAAAAAAGAAAATACCCAAGGTAATTGCGATATTTAGTTGAAATGTATATAGGAAAGAAGGCGCAATATGAGTATTCCAAACGAAGTCACCTTTAAGAATCTATCATTTCTATAGGGTATGTTAGAGAATAATACAGTTAAAATTAAGAAAAATGTAATGTTTCACCAGTTTTCTTACAATGGGGTATATATTTTAATACAATTTGGCTAGCATATGGGATAATATATCCTGAAATGCATTATTAATTTCTTTATATATTTACATATTACTTATTAAAATAATAACTAATTAATCAGTAAAAGTGATGTAAACGCAGTTATCCCCAGTTTTGCCCATAAAGTCCATGTTATTAAGTTAACTATGAACTTGTTATTTTAGATTAGAAATATGTAACATTATTGGAATGAAACTCAGAAGACTCATAGTTAAAAAGGTCAGTGAGGATGTTTGTGCTCTTCTCAAATGTACTCTGATTCTTAGAGCTGACTTGATTTTAAATAACTAAGATACCTGATAAATTGCTGAAAATTCTCATTGAACCTCAAAATCAATCACCATTATTTTAATGACTGGAGTCAATTCTGATATATTAAATACTCCCTTGGAGGGACTGTTTCTTGTAACCCTCCCTTTAATGTTAAATCAATCTTCTTTATTTTATATAGGAGGCATTGCAATATTAACAATTATGAGTGTTCAGTTGTCTCTTCCATTTCTGCCTTACCCAAATATCCTGAGCTAGTGTGAAAAAAGAACAAAGAATTCCTTCTGAGCTGAGCAGAGATGATTTACCAAGCTCATCAGACTTACTGTAGGATTTAAAGGCTGTGTAATTCCCAGTATCCTAAAGCAAAAGAGGTTGGATCCCAGAAATCTAAGAAGACAAATCATTCCTTTCAGTTTCCTGGACTCAAGTGGAAGAAAACAAACAACCTGCAAATGTTAGTGTCTGTGTTTCATTTACTTCAAGAAGGGAATGGTCATTTACATTCTTGTTAGGTACATTTTAGAAGAGAAATTGATTAGTTGATTCAGAAAACAGCCAAACATGGGCAGAATCACACACTGACATATCAATCAGAAAGTGTCTTAAGATTTTCTTGCTGAAAGCAGAAGCTAAGAAACAGTCGTAGCAGTCTGTAACCTATGCTTCCAACAAACATATAATGGGGTGATTCAAATCTAAGATGAAAATGCTATGGCTTTTTCAAAAACCACAAGGCAGGAGCTCTAACTTCATAAAGCTTAGGAACAGTATGGGAAATAAGCAAGATAAATTCTATACGGTATTTCAAAAATTGGTCAATGAAGCATTATAGCTGAGTGAAAGAAATTAATGCATATCTGATAGTACAAATCACAGAGGGCTCCCTGGACAAGGTGCCATCTCAGCTGATTATTGGTGGATGGAATCTGAAATTCTGGGCTGGAAGTAAAGTGTTTTGAAGTAGCAGAATTTACAAGGCTTCTGCTGAAAAAAATAAAAATAAAAACTAGATTCAGTCAAAAAGGGTGCTCACTGACTAGTCATTACACTTCTGACAGAAAGAACCCGGGGCGGGCACATGGTATCCCTATATTTATAAGAAGTACAGACTCTCAGAAACTGGATTAGGGATAATTTGTACCCAAATATGAGAAAGTGCTGCATTCTGTCCTTTTCTGTTTTTCATTAATTTCTTTTTAGATATCATTTCACTGTGTAACCTGATCTGATCTTCAAATCATGATTGGCCTCCCCTGTCTCCCAAGTGCTGAGACCTTAGGTATGCACGACCATGCCCAGCAATAAGTTCTTTTTTGCCCATCTAAAATAGAAAGTAGCTAAAAGGTCATGTTGTTGATAATGTCCATGGATGGATACTAAAATATTTGATCAACTAATGAAAACAAATCTTTAATATCTTGATTCCCACAGTCTTTCATATCAAAATGTAGTTAAACAAAATGTAGTTTCTTCTTGATAATGTATGTTCTAACATTCATGGACTTACTTGTATGCTATCTGTTATATAATTACTGGATATCAGACAAACTACAACTACATTAGCATTAATCATGTATTATTATAGCTTACTTGCCTAAGTATTGACTGGGAATCAGCTAATCTAGACTTCTCTTGGCTATTCTCAGTTGGAATCACTCATGCATCTACAGGCTAGTCTTGTCAAAGGAACTTTAGTTATGATGGTTCTGTTCTGTATTTCTCTTATCTTGTTCCTGTTACTGCTGGACTACTAGAAATAATCTCTCTGTGATCATAGTGACTAAGACAATTACTAAGATTTCTGAAAGTTAATGCTTAAAATATCAAATCTCATGCCAATGGATGCTGGTGAAAAGAGGATAAGGATTTTTTTCCTTGAATAAATGTTTCTTACATTTATTTGTTATCAATTAGGAAATTGGTTTGAACAGACTTCATCAATGATTTTCATAGCTGTTGTCAACCCAACCTATTTATTTTTTTATTTTTTTATTTATTATTTTTTATGTGTATGAATGTACTGTCTGCACGTAGGTTGGTGCACCCATGTTGTGCAATGCTGCGGAGGTCAGAAGAGGACATCAGTTCCCCTGGAACTGGAGTTAAAGATGGTTCTTAGCTGCCATGTGGGTGCTGGGAATTGAACCCCGGTCCTCTGCAAGAGTAGTTGGCGCTCTTAACCGCTGAGCCATCTCTCCAGTCCCCCTGACCTATTTCTAAAGGGGTCGGAAATGGGGCCTGGGGCCTGCATACAACAGAGAGTAAGACAGGCTTCAGATATGAAGACAAAATGGGGTTCTTTAAAGAGGGATTGGGACAACCCTAGAGAGTGCTGCTCTACAACCTCTCCACAGCAAACCTATCTTTCAGCTTTTGTCTCAATTCTACCATTTCCCCCCTTCTAGGTGTTAGATTTCTCTCCCTCAACCAACTTCCAGACTATGTTAACATTTCCTATTTTCTCTAGCCTACCAGTACACTGCACATCCTTAATTAGCTACAAACACCAGGCATAGGAATTTGTTCATCTGCCTCCATAAGCTTTTCATCACTCATGCCTCCAGATCCTCAGAAGTGTGGCCAGCCCAAGGCCAACTCATCACTCTGAAGTTCATCCTGAAACAAGTGTTACAACAACCTTCTTCCTGCCCGTAGTCTCTACATTTATTAGTTCTCTCATTCTTTCATGTCTAAAAACCTCATCTTGGCTTGGTCTTCCCCCTTCTTTAAGCATCCCTCTCTGCTACTGTCCTGAGATCAGTCTTGTTCTGGACCTTAAGATGAGCTACTTTTACTTATCTGAATTCTCATTCTTGAGGTCTTAAGGACACTTGCAGAATGATGCAAAGTCTTCTTATTCAGTTCCCCAAATTCTTGATATTTAGTTCCAATTAGGACTTCAAATATAACTTATGAAACTTTTGTGATCTTTCTTTGGATAAAACCTTCATAACTTTCCGCATTCATTTTCTAAACTCTTGACTCTAAAACTTTTCTCCTTCACATATTTTTTTCTGCTCTCCCGAGTTAGTTGCTCATCTGTATTAATTTTCCTATTGCTGTATTCATAGATTAGACCTACAAATCTATAGAAACACATTTATAGTGGATGAAGAGTCCTGTCTAACAAAGCACTTAGAACGTAGTTCAGATGTTCACAACAAAAGTCATTTGTTCTGTTTATAAACAGTATCTGCTGTACTGATGGCATCTTTTATAACAAAAAGTTCATAAATACTTGAAGTAACTTTTACTATTTTTTTTCTTTTGTCTGCTGAGCCAAAATCTTGTGAGGGCCTTTGAGTGTGCTGCTGAAGTTCCTCTGTGCTTTTCTTTTCCCCTTTCTGATCTCACTACCACTACCTTACACAGACCTTCTTCATTTAAAATCTAAGAAAATAAAAGTCTCACAATAGGTCTCCCCATTTCCATATCCAATATATCCTAACACCAGAATTGTCTTCCAAAATCTATCCAAGTATGCTATCCTCATTTTTAAAACCTTCAATGGTTGTTTACAGTCTAAATATTTAAAAATAAAACCTTGAGTAGAAGGTGGTGGTGTACAGCTTTAATCTTACCACTCCAAATTCATAGGCATGCAGATCTCTGAGATTGAGGCCAATCTCTCTCTCTCTCTCTCTCTCTCTCTCTCTCTCTATATATATATATATATATATATATATATATATATATCAAACACATTATTTTTCCTAATTTTTGAGCTTTTATGCATTTCGTACAACAGCTCTTAGTAAAATGTGGAACCCCTCCAGCATCTATACCCCCCACAAGACCTCATGCATTCCTCCATACATGTTAAGTCTTAGCCAGTAAAGCATTTGGACCCAGGTGTCCTTCGGTGCAAATTTATCCACTAGAGTCTATTCAGCCTATCTAGAGATCTCAAGAATGGTCTGCTCTCCCTCACCCCAATAGTAATTGGTCTCCAACAGTTCCTAGGCTAGGGACAGACCACTACCCATTTCCCTGGATCCATTCTGGGCCCTAGTCTGATTGAGTTGGCATGGGACTTGTGCTCGATGCCACCATTGCTGCAAGTTCAGATGTGCAAGCTTCCAGTGGTCTGAAAGATTCTCTTTCCCTATATTCAAAGGCCAATCCTGGCTCTTACAACCTTTCAACCCCTTCTTTTGCAATGGTCCATGAGCCATACATGTCCTGCATCTCTCTCTCAGTCTTCCCAACGTTTTTCTCTGCAAAGGCATATTGTCCTAGGCAGAATTCAACCACAGCAGTCCATTCCTTATCCCAGTCTTCATGCTGCCCTGGTTCCCTCCCAACTGTACCACTCCAAAAACGCCCATGTACACATCATATATGTACCAGAATTATGTCCTCCAGGAATAAACTTAATGTTAACTCCGATATATGTCCTGGAGTTCACATTTTTCCCTTTAATTTTATATTACCCTAAAACATGAATATATATATATATATATCATATATATATGATATATATATTATATATATCATATATAATTATATATGATATATCATATAATTTTATAACATATATGATATAATTTTTTGATTTATTTATAATTTATATGATATAATTTTATATCATATATAAAATATATATCGTATATATATCATATATATGATATATACCCCAGTAAAAGTGAAGACTTTTTGTTAAGGCATTCCAAGGTCAGGGTGTTGACAAAAGCATTTGCACTCTGTCACGAGGCTCACAGTTCATGTTTAACAAGCGGAATGTAATTGTCCATTTATGGTGCTTAAAATGACAAAAAAAAAAANGCCACCACGCCTCCCGCCACAATGGACTAATTCCCTGGAACCGCCAATCGTAAGCTCAAATAAACTCTTCCTTTTATAAGTTCCTTGGTCTGGTGTTTTATCACAGCAACAGAAAACTGACTAATACAGTTATTGGTACCAGAGAGTGGGCTGTTGGCTGTGAAGAACCTGACCATGTGTATGTTTGGAGAAGTGTGGAAGACTTTGGAACTTTGGGCTGGAAAGGCTGTTGACTATTATAAGCAGAGCTTAAAGGGCCATTCTAGTGGAGGCCTGGAAGAAAGCATGGCTGCAAAAGATGTGGTCCCAGGGGAAAATAAAGACTTAGGCAGCAACCAGGATATTTTGATAAAGAGTCTGGCAGCAGTTTGCCCACAGCCCAGATGCTTGCCTGATGCTAAGTTGAAAAGCAGTGGACTGATGTCTTTGGCGGAGGATATTTCAAGACAGCCTAATGTAGAAATGGTGGCGTGGCTTTTAATGGTGAATATTATACAGATCTACAGTGAAAAAGAGCAGATGGAGCAGAAAGAAATGCAAAATGTACAGTTTGGATCTGATAACTGCACTAGGAAGATTAAAGGTGGGGCCAAGGCATGTGAAGGAGAGGTTGGATCTGAAAACTGCACTAGGAAGATTAAAGGTGGGGCCAAGGCTTGTGAAGGAGAGTTTCCTTTTGATAAGGAGTTTAAAGTGATTAAGGAAGGGCTTCGAGATTTACAAGTAAACAAAAGAATCAGTACCTTCAGGGCAAGACCACACCCAGCTAATCCTCCAGCAAGTCCAGGGCAGAGAAAAGTAGCAAATGTGGTTGAAATGGGCCAGGGTCTGGCCCGAACTTGCAGCCAGATTCGGCAATTTCATTCACGTGGTGCTGGCTTTAGAGACATGAAGTTTGCAAGAGTGAAGGGGTCATCAGCTCTTCCTCCACGGTTTCAGAGAGCCAAAGAGGCCAGGAAGAGTACAGCAGGGGTGTCCCTGAATAAAGAAGGCCGTGATAGGCCACTGCGTGAAGCTGTGAGTATGAAGCCTGGTTGGCAGCGGAGACCCCAAGAAGACTTTCGAGATGCCAGACCTGTGAGATATTTGCCAAGGAGAGCTGCATACGGGGAGTGGTACCAGCCTAAGAAAGAGATGTATGTTGCAAGCAAAGCTGGAAGAGCTGAGCCGTGTAAGCCCTTTGGAAGTCAAGTCCCAGAAGTCGCATGTGGAGCTACAGGACTTGGCGTTTGCCCTGCTGGTTTTCGGTCTTGTTTTGGTCCAGTATTTCCTCACTATGCCTCTATTCCTCCCTTTTGGAATGGGAATGTGTATTCGGTTCCACTGTACATTGGGAGTATGTAATTTGCCTTTTGATTTTACAGGAGCTTACAGTTAAGAGATTGGCCTGAGTCTCAGAAGAGACTTTGGACTGTGGACTTTTGAATGACATTGAAACTGGTAAAGACTATGGGGACTTTTAAGGTTGGACTAAATGCGTTTTGCATTTTATATGGTCAGGAGCCTATGGGGGCCAGGGAGTGGAATGTGGTGGTTTGAACGAGTGTCCCCCATAGGCTCTAGGTATTCAGACATTTGTCTCCAGTTGGTGGTGCTGTTTCTGGAGGTCTTAGAAGGTGTGGCCATGCTGGGGGAAGTGTGTCACTGGGGGCGGGCTTAGTGAGCTTAACAAGCCTCGTGCTCTACAGTTGCTCCTCTCTGCTTCCTGTGCTCTTTGCGAGATGTGACCCTCTGTTTGCTGGTCCGGATCCCGCCACCACGCCTCCCGCCACAATGGACTAATTCCCTGGAACCGCCAATCGTAAGCTCAAATAAACTCTTCCTTTTATAAGTTCCTTGGTCTGGTGTTTTATCACAGCAACAGAAAACTGACTAATACACTGTTCAATTGGGAGATTTGGTACTAGCATTCACAAATGAGGGAAACCATTCCCCATTTGTACTGTGTTGCTTCACTTAGCATAATGGCTTCAAATTCCATCCATTTGCCTGCAAAGTTCATGACATTATCTTTATTTACCGTAGCATAGAAGTCCATTGTGTAGATGTACCACATTTTTGTTATCCACTCATCAGGTGAGGGCATTTGGGTTGTTTCCAACTCTTCACTATTGTGAAAAGAGCTGCAATAAACATAGATGTGCATGTATCTTTGGAGTAGAATGAGTCTTGTGGGTATATACCCATGAGCAGTATGGCTGGGTCAGGTGGTAGGCTCATTTTGAGTATTTTAAGGCCTCTACATACTGATTTCCACAGTGGTTGTACAAGTTTACATTCCTACCAGCAGTGGATTAGTGCTCCCCTTTCCCCAAAACCTCTCTAGCATTTGGTGTCTTTTGTTTTCTTGATCTTAGCCACTCTTATTGGAGTGAGATGATATCTTAGAGCGGTTTCAATTTGCATTTATTTAATTATTAATGATGTTGAACAATTTTTGAGATGTTTCTCAACCATCTTTACTTCTTCCCTGGTGAAGTCTCTGTTCAGCTCTTTACTCCATCTTTTGAGTGAATCATTTGTTTCCTCACTTCTTTGTATTTTGAGTAGCTTATATATTCTGGATGTTAATGCTCTGTCAGATGTATCACTGGTGAAGATTTCCTTCTATTCTGTGGGTTTTCTCTTCACTTCCTTGATTGTTTCTTTTGCTGTACAGAAGCTTTTGAGTTTATGAGGTTCCACTTTTCAGCTGTAGATCTTATTTCCTGACCAGATGCTGTTTGAGTTAGAAAGTCTTTTCCTATTCTTATGTCTTGCTCATTGTTACCGACATTTTCTTTTATCACCTTCAGAGTTTCAGGTTTCACGGTGAGGTCTCTGATCCATTTGGAGTTGATTTTTGTACAGGGTGAAAGATAGGGGTTTAATTTTATTCTTCTACATATGGTGATCCAATTTTGCCAGAACCATTAGCTGAAGATGCTATCTTTCCTCCAATTAGCTTTTTAGGCCCCTTTATTGAATATGAGGTGGCAGAAATTATATGAGCTCAAGTTTGGATCTTCGATTTTGTTCCATTGGTCAATGGGTCTGTTTTTGTGCCAGTTATAGGCTGTCTTTATAACCATAGCCCTGTATCTTGTCAAAGGCTTTTTCTGCATCAATTGAAATGATTTTGTGATTTTTGTCTTTCAGTCCACTTATGCGTATTATGATATTTATTGATTTATGTATGTTGAACCATCCCTGCATCTCTGGTATAAATCCAACTTGATCATGATGGATGATCTTTTTAATGTGGGTCTATATGTGATTTGCAAGTATTTTGTTGAGAAGTTTTGCATCTGTGTTCATTAATGAGATGCATCTATAGCTTTCTTGTTTGGTTGTGTCTTTGCCTGGTTTGGTATTAAAGTGATGCTGGCTGCATAGAAGGAATTTTGGAGAGTTCCCTCTGCATCCTTCAGAATAGCTTGAGTAGTAAAGGTTGTAAGATCTCTTTAAATGTTTTATAGAATTCTGCTGTGAAACCATCTGGGCCTGGGCTTTTTTAGTTGGGAGGTTTTGTATTACATCTTCAATTTCCTCATATTTTATGGGTCTGTTTAAACTGTCAATCTCTTCTTGGTTAAGCTTCATTGATTCCCAGGATTTCTGATATTCATCCATTCCTATTAATTTTTCAAACTTAGTGTGGTATAGGTTTTTGACATATTCTCTTATGACTGTCTGGATCTTATTGTCTGTTGTGATGTTTCCCTTTTCATCACAAATACGATTAATTTGGAATTTTTCTTTCTTTTGGTTAACTGAGCTAGAAGTTTGTCTGTCTTATTTATCTTTTCAAAGAACCAGCTTTTGGATTTGCTGATTTTTTTGTATTGTTTTCTTTGTTTCTATTTCATTGATTTCTGCTCTGATTTTTGTTATTTCTTCCAGTCTGTTGGGTTTAGGATGCATTTGCTGTTGTCTCTCAAGTATTTTTTTATCTTCAGTGTTAGATCATTTTATTTTTTTCCTTTCTGTTTGTTTGTTTGTTTAGTATTTTTGAGACAGGGTCTCTCTGTAGCCCCAGCTGGCCTGGAACTTACTTTGTAGACCAGGCTGGCCTTGAACTCACAGACATCCGCCTGCCTCTGCCTCCCAAGTGCTGGGATTAAAGGCGTGTGGCTATAAATATCCCTCCTATGACTGCATTTAAAGTATGTCACAGGTTTTCTTGTATTGTCATTTTCATTTAGTTCCATGAATACTTTTATTTCACTTTTTATTTCTTCTCTAACCCTTTCATTATTCAGGATAGTGTTGTTTAGTCTCCATATGTTCTTGTAGCCAGTCGGGCTTATTCTGGTGTTAATATTGAACTGTATTGCACTGTGGTCTGATAGAATGCATGAAATAATTTCAATAATTTTGTATTTGTTGAGATTTCTTTTGTGTCCCAGGATGTGTTTGATTTGGGAGAATGTCCCATGGGGCACTGAGTAGAAAGTATATTCTCTGGTGTTTGGGTGGAATAGTCTGTAGATGTCTGCGAGGTCCATTTGGTGTATTGTATTGTTCAATTCCAATGTCTCTCTGTTTATTTTTTGTCCAGTTTATCTATCCAATGGGCTCAGTGGGATATTGCAGTCCCTCACTAATAGTGTGCTGGGATTAATCTGTGTCTTGAAGACATGCTGAATTGTATTTATACAGTTCAGTGCACCCAAGTTTGGTGCATAAACATTTAGAGTTTTGAAGTTGTCTTGGTTAATTGTTCCTTTGATAAGGATGTAATGACCCTTTTTATCTCTTCTGAGTGACTTTACTGTGAGATCTATTTTGTCTGATATTAGAATAGCAACTTCTGCTTGCGTTTTGGTACAATTTGCTTAGAATATTTTTTCTAACATTTCACTTTAAGTTGGGGTCTGTCCTTGAGGGCGAGATGGGTCTCTTGTAGACAACGTATAGATGGATTTTGTTTCCTAATCCACTATTCCAGTCTATGTCTTTTGATTCGGGGAGTTTAGACCATTAATTTTTAATATTATTGAGAGATGTATGTTGCTTCCATTCAACTTATTTTTTGTTTGCATTCTTGGTTTAGGTCTGTATTTATGCTGTTATGTTTTCATTAATTTCTCTCTCTAGCTTCATGGGAATAGTTGCTCCTTTCCTCTGTTATTTGAATTGCTTCATGTATTTTCTGAAGTGTTAGAGGTTTTTGACAAGTGTTCTTTTATTTTGTTTATGTCATGAAATGTTTTTCTTTCTCCAACTATAACTGACATTTTTGCTGGGTATAGTATTCTGAGTTGGCATCTAAAGTCATTTAGCAATGGGAATACTTTTGTCCATGTTCTTCTGGCATTAATAGTTTGCACTAAGAAGTCAGCTGTAATTATGATGGGTTTCTCCTTATATATGATTTGTTTGTTTGTTTGTTTGTTTTCTCTTGTAGCTTTCAGTATTTTGTCTTTATTTTGAGCATCTAGCATTTTAACTATGATGTGGCATGAGGAATTTCTTTTCTGGTCTTGTCTATTTGGTGTTCTATGTGCTTCTTGTATTTGTATGAGTTTGTCTTTTTTCAGTTTGGGGAAATTTTCTACTATTATCCTGTTGAACAACTGATTAATACTGGTGTCTTGGGATTCTTCTCCTTCCTCTATCCCTATGATCTGGAGATTTGGTCTTTTCACACATTTTCTGGTTGTTCCATACTTGCATTTTTTTTTAATTTTTCTTAATCTTCACTTGAGCATTTTAGTTGTTCTGTGTTATCCTGTAGGTCTGATATTCTATTTTCTGCACCATCCATTCTGCTTCTGAGGCTTTCTCCCCTCCTCTCCTGTTGATTGGATGAGTAGTTCATTTTCTTTGTCACTTCTTCCTGTAATTTCTTTAGTATGTCCACTTCCTTTTGGATTTTGTCATTCTCTACTTGTAGCTCCTTGCTTCACTGGTCAGTTTCTTTTTTCATTTCAGTCTGTGATCTTTTCAGTGTTTCTACTTCCTTTTGGAGTTTGTCATTCTTTCCCTCTTGTCCTTTGTGGAGTTTTTGTTTCTCTTCTTCTAGTTCTTTTCAGAGTTTGTGTTTCTCTTCCTCTAGTTATTTTCAGAGTTTGTCATTCTTTCCTTCTGGCTCTTTACAAAGTTTATCATTCTTTCCTTCTAGATCCTTCCTGAGTTTTTCCTTATCTTCCCTTAATTCTGCAATTTGTTCTTTATATTCTTTTATTTCTTTGAATATTTCTATGACTGTTCTTCTAAGGTCCATGTCTTGGTCTCCTTCCAGGGAAATTTCATTGTAGAGATTTTCTATAGGACTGGTCAAGTTCAGTGTGGATTTATTATGAGGTTTTTCCCATGTTGTTTTTCCATTTCAGCTTCAACGTGTGGATTTATTTTTTTGTTTAGACTCTGGTGCTAATTTCAAATTTTTATATGGAGGACTGGATGTTCATTCACTCTGCTTCCTGCCAGTCAGTTCCTCTACATTAGCTCAGTAATCTGGAATCACTAACACTGCGCTCAGTGGAGCATCCATACTGCAGCTCCACCAGCTTACTTGATCCTCTACAACACTGGTGTGTGCTGGCCTCCTTGGCATCTCCCTGAGAAGGGTTGGGTCACCCCACCCACAACTACCATGCTGGAAGGAGGAGGGGTGTGGCCTCCTGCCTGGTTCCTGAGTCCCAGGCCTCTGGTGCTGGCCCCTGTTGCCTGTGCCTTCCCAAGCCCCTGGCCCACCTGGCATGTTCTATTGAATGTTTAACAAACCTATTACCAAATCTGCTCTACAAATTTCTGCCTCATCCCTTCCCCAATGTTGATAGTACTTCAGAATTATGTCATATTGTATGACAATAACTAAAAGTCTTCAGATGTGCCATAAAATTCTGATCAATGCATAACCTTTATTTCCACAAGTTAGGATATCCTGTCAGGTGAAATTTCTGGTTTTATTGGGTATAAAAAGCCAAAATAGCAAGAAAGGCAGAATTACAAGAGGACCTGTGTACCAGATCATTTCAAAATGTTTCCATATGAGTGCACATTCAAAATACTATAAAGTCTTATGGTGTTACTGTGCCTCAATGCTACAGGATAATGCATACAAACCAAGTTAAGACTATCTCATGAACATTAAGAGTCATGTTCATAGTAGTTATTTATGGTGTTCTCTCTCTACCTATACAGTTCTCTCTCTTCTTTGAAAATGTCTCTCAAATGATACCTTATATCCATAAAGTCTTCTCTAACTCTTCTTGCAAAAAACACTTCTATTTCCTTTGAAATTACATAACATAATTGAACCTACTGGCGTAATGAAATCCCAGTTTATGCTCAAATATGTTGTATTTATCCACACATTATAGTTATGAACAATATTAATATACCTAAGAAAGCATAAGCTTACTGAAAAACATTATACTTTTATCGTATTCTAACTAATCACATAATACTGGAGCTAAAAGCATTTATGGAATGATCCAAAAAAGGATGCTGAAAAGGACTGCTATAATAAAAAAAAATCAAACAAAAATAAGTCAATCCATTGGCTTACCACAAGCTATAGACTTACTCAGAATTCCAGATATATTTTTTGCCCTCCTTATTTAGTGTGTTCTTGCCCTAAATAATGTTGAAGTTTAGAGACATCTAAAAAAAAGTCCTTAATTCACAAGAAATAGTCATCAAATTTCAATGTTAATGTCAAATACATTGTCAAAAATCACTGCTAAAACTTCAGCAACTCATGTGTAAATATAGATTGTTGACCTCTAATTTCTGGGAGTCAAATTGAAAATATGAAGTTAACCTCTCAGGCAGTAGCAGTGCACAGTTATGTGTTTAGGCTCTGGCTCTAAATGTCTCCATCTGTTTCTCTCTCTGTTGAGGTCTTGAGAAACTCTAGCTTACCCACTCACACAAAGTATGTTAGTCAGACTTCTGTTGCTGTGAAAAATGTCTGAGAGAACTTAAGAAAGATTTATTGTAGCTCAAGATTTCAGAGATTTCAGTTCATGATTGGTTTGGTCCATTGTTGTGAAACTGTGATGAGGAAAAAAATCACAGTGACCAGAGTGGTAACATAGCAAGGTTAAATCATGACAGCCAACAAACAAGTGATGGCCTGGGAGAGAAAAGGCACAGCTTTAGGACATGCCCCTGCAAACTATTTCCTCCAACTGACCTCTTCTTACTTCACATCACCTTTCATTACTGACATTTTGAGTTCACTCTTATAAATCTATTTTATTAACCCACTGATAAATTACTCATAATTGTGCCTTGATGATGAGATCTACCCCCAGGGGACCAAGCTTTTAACTCGTGTGCTTTAGGTGGGACACCACATCCAAATTATAATACTACATTAGTTCTGTGGACTAATTTTACTTTTTTCTTTATTGCATTTAGTTTGTTGATAGATCCCACTGTGAATTGTTTTACTAGTAACAATTCATCAATCTAATCAATATTCAAAGTTCTATTGCTATGTCCCCTCTTCCCTTTGACCACATGGATTTAGACTTTGTAAATAACCTCTTTACCATTTTAGTTAAAGTTCAGAAAGGAGAGAGCTAAAATGTGTAGTTCATTTTCAACCAAAAGATCAGTTTCCTTTATGCCTATAATGGTAGTAAACATATTTGAAGTTTAACTATTTTAAAGTAAACAATTTATAAATTATAAATTATGCTAGCAATGTTATGTAATAATTATTATTATTTCACATACTTTCATCACTATAAAGAAAAACATTCTATTAGCAGTAACTATCAATACTCCTCTCTCCTGGTAACTTATAATTTATTTTCTTCTTTATTAATTTCCTAATTTTGGATATTTCATACAAATGGAATCATACAGATTTTATCTATTGTGACAACAGTATTTCAACCACAATTAGATTTTCAGGGTTTATTCATTTTATAACATGAACCCAAATTTTCTTGCTCTCTATGGCTGAAGAGTGCTGCATTGTATCTGTGTAGCATCTTTTGATCTTTTGTTTGTCCATTCATTTTTCAAGGTATATTTCTTCATAGTAACTTTTATAAATTCCTCCAAGAAAGTGGAATACACACGTTTCTATCACTAACTGTTTTATTTCTTTAGATATAATTATATTTAGGAATATAAGTGATCACCACATGGTTTGTCTATGTTTAAATGTTTGCAGAAGACTTGATGGCCAGGTGAGGGGAGGCACACAGACTTTCATCCCTTCCAGGAACCCAACATCCCACATACAGAGAGAAGAGCTGTGTGCTTGGATAGAGAGATCCAGACTTACCCTGCTCAAGTGGTGGAGATGATAAGCTGCTGGTGCTGTAGTTGGGACACAGGCACAGTGTCAGTGGTTCTAGGCTGCACAGCCAACACTAAGGAAGAAACTGGTAGGAAGCAGAGCGGGTGATCAACCAGTCCTCCATATTAACTTTGAATGTTAGCACCAGAATCAAAACAAAACAAACAAACAAACAAAAAACAAATAGACATGCCAAAGACATATGGACAAACAACAATATGGGAAAATCTCATAAGTCCCTATTGAACTATACCCAGTCTTGTAGAAGGTCCCAACAACAAAATCTCCCTGGAAGGAAACCAAGACACAAACCTTAGAAGAACAATTACAGACATATTCAAACAAATCAGAGAACTAAGGGGAGAGAATGAAAAACTCAGGAAGGACCTAGAAGGAAAGAATGGTAAACTCCAGAAAGAGCTAGAAGGAGAGAATGGCAAACTCTGAAAAGATCTAGAGGAAGAGAAACACAAACTCTGAAAAGAAGTAGAGGGAGAGAACAAAAAACTCCAGAAGAAGTGGAAACATTTAAAAGATCTCAGGCTGAAAGGAAAAAAGAAACTGACCAGGGAAGTAAGGAACTAAAAGGAAAGAATGAAAAGCTCCAAAAAGACGTGGAAATACTGAAGAAATCACAGAATGAAATGAAAAAGAAAATTGAACACTTATCCAATCATCAGGAAAGGATGGGAAAAAGCTTCAGAAGCAGACCATTCTGCAGAAAAAAAGAATATCAGACCTATAGCATAACATGGTGCAATTAGAATCCTCAAGTAAAGATTATGTAAAATTAAAAAAAAAACAAGAGTGGAAAAACCAGGAAATGTGAGATACTATGAAAAGATCAAACCTCTGCATCATAGTGATAGAGGAAGGAGAAGAATCCCAAGACAATGGTATTGATCAGATCTTCAACAGAATAATAGAAGAAAATTTCCCCAAACTGAAGAAAGACAAACCCATACAAATACAAGAAGCACATAGAACACCAAATAGACAAGACTATAAAAGAAATTCCCCACACCATATCACAGTTAAAATACTAGATGCTCAAAACAAAAAATAAATACTGAAAGCCACAAGAGAAAAACAATTTACATATAAGGGGAAACCCATCAGAATTACAGCTGATTTCTCAGTGCAAATGATGAAACCAAGAAGAACATGGACCAAAGTATGCTAAACAACTTTAGATACCGACCCAGATTACTATACCCAGCAAAAATGTCAATTATAGTTGAAGGAGAAATAAAAATCTTTCATGATAAAACAAAATGAAAGAATACAGTCAAAAATCCCCAACGATTCAGAAAATACTCAAAGCAATTCAAAGAACAGAGGAAAGGAGCAAAAATCCCCAAGCAACTAAAGCAAGAATTAACAAAAGCCTAACAGCAGAAACACAAACATAGACCAAGAATGCAAACAAAAAATAAGTTGGAAGGAAACAATGTACATTGCCCAATAATAACCTTAAATATTAATGGTCTAAACTCCTCAATCAAAAGACATACACTGGAAGAATGGATTAGGAAACAGAATCCTTCTATATGCTGGCTACAAGAAACCCATCAAACACTCAAGGACAGACACCACCATAGAATGAAAGTATGGAAAAAAACATTCCAAGCAAATGGACTAAAAAGCAAGCAGAAGTTGCTATTCTAATATCAGACAAAATAGACCTCAGCGTAAAATTAATCAGAAGAGACAAAGAAGGTATCAACAGAACAATTAACCAGGAAGATTTCACAATCTTAAATAATTATGCACCATTCTCTGGTGCACCAAACTTTATAAAGACAATCCTTCAGGGCCTCAAGGTACAGATTAATCTGAGCACACTAATAGTGGGGTGTAGTAAACCCCTCTGGTCCAGCCAAAGAAGTTTGGGTCACGGACTAGAAATGGGGGTGAGCAGACAGCAAAGTCAACACACAGACACCAGGAGTCGGGTTAAAATCAGGGGACTTAAGAGCTCCTTCAAACTTGTTTAATCAGGGAGAATAGGGATATAGCTATATGTAATTGTCTCTGTTCTTCTACAAGTGTGCCAAGTTTGATCATTGGCCCAGATTGATGACTCAGCTGTTGCCATGGTTAACTTCTGAGAACAGGTTAGACCTGTTCAGCAGGCAAAGCAATAATCACGCAGGTGTGCAGGTGTGTAACACTCTACAGTGGGGGACTTTAATACCCCACAGAGTCCCTTGGATAGGTCAACTGGAAAAAAAAATAGAGAGACATCAGAACCGAACAATATGATACACCAAATAGACCTCATAAATAATCTACAAAATAGTCCACCCAAGCACCAGAGAATATACTTTCTGCTCAGCGACCCATGGAACGTTCTACAAAATTGACCACACACTGGGGCACAAAAGAAATCTCAACAAATACAATCCAATTGAAAACATTTCATGCATTCTATCAGACCACAGTGCATTAAAGCTCAATATGATCTCCAGGATAAGCTGTACTAACTACAAGAACATATGGATACTAAACAACACAATCCTGAATAATGAGTGGGTCAGGGAAGAAATAAAGAATGAAATAAAAGCATTCATGGAACTAAACAAAGACACTACAACACAGCAAAACCAGTGGATACTTTAAAAGTGGTCCTAAGAGGGAAATTTATAACTCTAAGTGCCCACATTTAAAAAAAAAAAAAAAAACAGAAAGAGAACAAATAAACGATCTAACAATGCAGCTAAAATATACTGGAGAGACAACAAATGAACCCTAAACCCACAGGAAGAAATAACAAAAATCAGAGCAGAAATCAATGAAATAGAAACAAAGAAAACAATACATAAAAATCAATGAATCCAAAAGGTGGTTCTTTGAAAAGATAAACAAGATAGAAAGACCTCTAGCCCAGTTAACCAAAAGAAAGAAGAGCAACTCCAAATCAATAGCATTCGTGATGAAAGGGGAAATATCACAACAGATAAATAATCATATGAGAATACTTCAAAAACCTATACCCTACTAAATTTGAAAACCTAAGAGAAATGGATGAGTATCTGAAATCCTGGGAGTCACCAAAACTTAACCAAGAAGAGACTGACAGCTTAAACCTATCCATAATACTTGAGGAAATTGAAGATGTAATAAAAGCCTCCCAACTAAAAAAAGCCCAGGCCCAGATGGTTTCACAGCAGAATTCTACAAAACATTAAAAGAGGTCTTACAACCATTACTACTCAAACTGTTCAAAAAGATACACGGGGAAATCTCCCAAATACCTTCCATGAAGCCAGAATCACTCTAATACCAAAACCAGGCAAAGACACAACCAAAAAATAAAACTATATACTCGTCTCATTAATGAAAACAGGTGCAAAAATTCTCAACGAAATACTTGCAAATCACATACAGACCCAATCAAAAAGATCATCCATCATGACCAAGTTGGATTCATACCAGAGATGCAGGAATGGTTCATCATAAATATCATAAATGGTAAATCAATAAATATCATAAAACACATAAATGTACTGAAAGACTAAAACCGTATGATCATCTCAATTGATGCAGAAAAACCCTTTGACAAAATCCAGAATCCCTTCATGCTTAAAGCCCTAGAGTAATTGGGCTGGAGGGAACATTCCTCAACCTAATCAAAGCCATATACAACAAACCCACTGCTGACATCATCCTGAATCGACAAAAAATAGAAACATTCCCCTTTAATGTAGGAACCTGGCAAGGCTGGCTCCTATTACCACTCCTCTTCAATATAATTCTTGAAATGCTTGCTAGAACAATTAGGCAAGAAAGGGAAATTAAAGGAGTACTACTTGGAAAAGAGGAAGTCAAACTATCCCTTTTTGCAGATGGTATGACAGTTTACCTAAGGGATGCTAAAAACTCCACCAGAAAACTCCTAGAAATGATTAAAAGTTTCAGTAAAGTTGTGGGATACAAAATTAGCCTAGAAAAATCAGTAGCCTTTCTTTACACCAACAACAAGCAACTGGAGAAGGAATATAAGGAGACTTTCCTACTCACAATAGCATCACACACACACACACACACACACACACATACACACACACACACACACACACACACACACACACACACACACACACACACACACACACACACACACACACACACACACACACACACACACACACACACACACACAAATACCTGGGAGTAAACCTAACCAAAGACAGCAAAGACCTCTATAACAAAATTTTTCAAACCCTGAAGAAGGAGATTGAAGATGACATCAAAAGATAGAAAGACTGCTGTGCTGGATAGCTTTAGTGTCAACTTGACACACCTGGGTTAAGGGAGCCACAATTGGGGAATTGGCTCCATTGGATTGGCCTGTGGTCACAACTGTGGAGTATTGTCTTGGTGGTGGAGCAGTGTGGGAGGGCCCAGCCCACAATGAGTGGTGCCACCCTGGGCAGGTTGTTGTGCACCATTTAAGAAGGCAGGCTGGGCATGAGCCAGGGGAGCAAACCAGCGAACAGCATTTCTCCATGGCCTGTGCTTCAGCTCCTGCCTCCAGATTCCTGCCCTCAGTTCCTGCCTTGGGCTCCCTAAGTGATGAACTGTGACCCAGGAAATGTAAGCTGAATAAACCCTTTCCTCCCCAAGTTGGTGTCAGTCAGAGTGTTTTGTCACAGCAATGGAAGACAAACTAGAACAGAAATTGGTACCAGAGAGTGGCGTATTGCTGTGACAGACCTGACCTTGGTGTTTTGGGAAAGGATTGTGGAAGCATCAGGAACTTTGGGCTAGAAAGATCATTGAATGCCTAAAGATTGTTGCTGTGGAGCTTGGAGCAATTTTGCTGAAGGAGTTGTAGAAGACGGATGCCTGGGTTGTGAAGTTTCTAGTTTCAAATGGAAGCAGAGATCATCAGGACTGTTTAATCTGTGGGTTCTGGTCAGCTGGGGCTGGAGAATCAGCTGTAACAAGAGAACAGAGCCTGAAGTGAAATCTTTGTTGTACTGGGACAATTGATGCTTGTTAGCTGGGGCTGAAAAATCAGCTGTAAGTAAAAAGAGACCAGCATCACTGTGGTGAAATCTGGAAAAATTTCTTCAGGTCAGCACACAGAAACTATGTTCCAGAAAGGGCCCGAGATTCCATGTCAAGCCAGAAGCAGGAATTGGTAACATGTAAGAGTCTCCTATATGGTTCTGGTGTTGAAAGCATGAAGGGGTCACAGAGAGCAGCTGAGGCCTGGCACTTTGAGAGGCTAGGAAAGAGTGCAGCCTTAGCTGCAGTGAAGACCCCAGGACTCCAGGGGTCAGGAAGAAAAGCTGAGGTTTTGCATCAGAAGAGGTCAGAAGCAACCTCAGTTTCAGTGGCTTAGGTTGTGATTAATGTTAACATCATACTTTGGGGATAAGAACTGGAAAGGTGGTGGTTTAATAGTGATGTGTTTTGTGTGTCAATTTGATAAGGGGTCAATTGTGCTGGGTAGCTTTAGTGTCAACTTGACACACCTGGGTTGAGGGAGCCTCAATTGAGGAATTATCTCCATTGGATTGGCCTGTGGCCACATCTGTGGAGTATTGTCTTGATGGTGGAGCAGTGTGGGAGGGCCCAGCCCACAATGAGTGGTGCCACCCTGGGCAGGTTGTTGTGTACCATATAAGAAGGCAGGCTGGGGGGCTGGAGAGATGGCCTAGCAGTTAAGAGCGCTGACCGCTCTTACAGAGGACCCGGGTTCGATCCCCAGCACCCACATGGCGGCTGAAAACCATCTGAAACTCCAATTCCAGGAGAACTCCAGTTCCAGGGGAATCCGAGACCCTCTTCTGACCTCCGCAGTGTTGCACGACACGGGTGCACAACCTGCATGCAGACAGTACATTCATACACATACATAAATAAATAAAATTAAANGGACTTAGGTTTTGTTTGAGTGTGCCTGATTCTTCCCTTTGAAAAAAGACAATACTTGTTTTGGATTTTACAGCAGCCCACAGTTAAGAGACTTTTAGCAGACTGTGAACTTTTAAGTGTTTGGACATTTTAAGGACTGTGGGGCTTTTAAGGTTGTACTGTCTTAGGTTGTAATGAATGTTAACATCATACTTTGGGGATAAGAACTGGAAAGGTGGTGTTTTAATAGTGATGTGTTTTGTGTGTCAAGTTGACAAGGGGTCAATTGTGCTGGATAGCTTTAGTTTCAACTTGATACACCTGGGTTGAGGGAGCCTCAACTGGGGAATTGGCTCCATTGGATTGGCATGTGGCCACAACTGTGGAGCATTGTCTTGATTGTCAAGCAATGTGGGAGGGCCCAGCCCACAATGAGTGGTGCCACCCTGGGCAGGTTGTTGTGGGCCGTATAAGAAGGCAGGCTGGGCATGAGCCAGGGGAGCAAGCCAGTGAACAGCATTCCTCCATGGCCTGTGCTTCAGCTCCTGGTTCCAGGTTCCTGCCCTTAGTTTCTGCCTTGGGCTTCCTAAGTGATGAACTATGACCCAGGAGATATGAGCTGAATAAAGCCTTTCCTCCCCAAGTTGGTGTCGGTCAGAGTGTTTTGTCACAGAAATGGAAGACAAACTAGAACAACTGCCCATGCTCATGGATTGGAAAAATTAATAGTAAAAATGTCCATTCTTCCCAAATTAATATACAGATTCATTGCAATCCCAATCAAAACACCCATGAGATTTTTCACAGATTTTGATAAAAAGTCCTGAAATTCATATGGAAAATAGTTAAAGCAACCCTGAGCAAAAAGGGCAGCACATGGTGGGCAGGGTTTACTTTACCAGACTTCAAGCTATATTACAGGGCTATAGTTATAAAGACAGCCTGGTACTGGCCCAAACCCCCCACACCTGTTGACCAATGGAACAAAATTGAAGATCCAAACTTGAGCTCATATAATTTCAGCCACCTCATATTTGACAAAGGGGCCAAAAAAGTTCAATGGAGGAAAGATAGCATCTTCAGCAAATGGTATTGACAAAACTGGATCACCATTTGTAGAAGTACAAAATTAAACCCCTACCTCTCACCCTGTACAAAAATCAACTCCAAGTGGATCAAAGATCTCGACATGAAACCTGGAACCCTGAAGGTGATAGAAGAAAAAGTTGGCAGCAACCTACAAGACATAGGTATAAGAAAAGTCATTCTAAATCAAATAGCAGCTGTGCAGGAAAAAAGGTCAACAGCTGACAAGTAGAAACTCATCAAAACTCAAAATCTTCTGTATAGCTAAAAAATAATTAAGGAAGTGAAGAGAAAACTGACAGAGTGGGAAGAAACCTTCACCACTGATACATCTGACAGAAGACTAACATACAGAATATATAGACTACTTAAAAAACGAAGTAACAAAACAAATGACCTACTCAAAAGATGGAGTACAGAGCTGAACAGAGACGTCACCAGTGAGAAAGTAAAGATGGCCGAGAAACATCTTGAAAAGTGTTGGATACCTGCAGGAGGAGAGGCAATAAGACCCTGCTGCCGAAGACCTGACGTTAACATGGGAGGGATGTATTGAAACTGCACATGCAAGTGTACAGATGGCCTCTGGAATGCCAGAGAGTGTTACCAAAGGCCACTAAACCAATAAAGCAAATACGGGTCTCCCTGAGTCAAGCAAGACTCCACCGTCAGCACCAGCTACACCACCTGCCTGGAAATACTGTGCAGCAGAGGCAGCCATGTGCCTGTATATCCCAAATCTAATTGGCTATTGGCTCTCTCCTTGGAGGAATAACCCATGGCTGATGCCACAAGCTTACACCCTCTACAGGTTAGGAGATGTTATAAGCCACAGTAAGACCCTGTCATATTTAACAGGGGGGAAAAATGTAATTCATGGATTAACATATCATCCAAACATATGTGTCTATGCTAAAGTAACCTACCATAACTATTAGTGCTGCTTAAATACCTATATATCTAATTGCTTGTGCTTCATTAGTAGGATTGAAAGGTTATTCCTGGACAAACTGTCAGCCCATGAAAGAAAACAGCCAGAATTGACCAGAGTCCAAGTCAACAGCTCCAGAGAGAGTGGATTGTTTTACCTCTCATCCACCTGTGCCCCTTTTCTAAGCCTAGGGAACAATCTGCAGAAGAGGGGGCATGGTAGAATGTAAGGGCTGCGATTGGGATGAATGGTGAAACTACAGCAATGTAGTCTGGACACTCATTTGATCAACTAAATAAAAAAAAAAACAATCACCCCCCACTGGATGGTGGGGCTGTAGGGGTTTGGGCACAACAGCCTGCAGATTGGTTTTGCATGAAGGATGCTTGTACTCATGGATTATTACTTATAGCTAAAAAATGAAAAAAAACTGAGAGAAAGATGCAGGACAGTTATGGCAGAATGCATGATCTGGGATGGAGTGGGGGTGGGGGGGAGAAGGGAAAGGGAAATAAGCCTGAACTGAATTGGAAAAAATGTATGAAATGCACAAAGCATCAATAAAAATTAAATAAAAAAAAGTGTTCAATATCATTAATAATTAAGGAAATGCAAATTAGAACCACTCTAAGGTATCATCTCACTCTAATAAGAATGGCTAAGATCAAGAAAACAAAAGACACCAAATGCTGGAGAGGTTGCAGGAAATGGGCACACTCATCCAGTGCTGTTGGGAATGTAAACTTGTACAACCATCATGGAAATCAGTGTGGAAAATCTTTAAAATACTCAAAATGAGCCTACCACCTGACCCAGTCATACCACTCCTGGGTATATACCACAAGACTCATTCTACTGCAAAAGTACATACACATCTATGTTTATTGCAGCTCTCTTCACAATAGTGAAGAGCTGTAACCAACCCAAATACCCCTCAACTGATGAGTAGATAACAAAAATGTGGTAGATCTACACAATAGAGTTCTATGCAATGGTGAAGAAAGATGACATCATGAAATTTTCAGGTAAATGGATGGAACTCAAAGCCATTATGATAAGTGAAGTAACACAATCCCAGAAAAAAAAGGCAAATGGTTTCCGTCATTTGTGGATGCTAACACCAAATCTCCAGTTGGCAGGCAAGCTGAACAACTTTATTATTATATTTCTTTGTATCTGAAAGCAACTGTGCTCTTACAATGTGAATCTCTTAACTGGCTCTAGAACGGACTTATTGCTTATATTCAGACATTGTAATGGGTGGAAGGTATCTATTCATATTCTAAAGTAATATAAAAGTACAGGGAAAGAATGTGAACCCCAAAACATATTTTGGAATTAACATACAATTTATTCCCAAAGGTCATAATTTTGATACATAAGTGTTGTTTAATCAGACATAATTAGGAGTAATACAAAGGAGGGTGAACAACAACATAAGGACTGGGTCAAAGACTGACTAATACAGTTAAATTCTGCCCAAAACAACAAGCCTCTGCAGAAAAAAATCCTTGTAAAGTTTGAGAGAAAGATGTAAAACAAGTATAGCACAATGCATAAACTGGGGTGGGGAGAGGAGTTGGGAGAGGGGAATATATCCAAATTGGACTGAAAAATGATGTATGAAACATACAAAATGTCAATAAAAATAGAGTCATTTCTACCCTAAAAATATGTTTGCAGTGCCACTCAGCTATTTCCATGGTGGCTAAAAGCATTTAATGCCCCATCAGCAGCATACTAGGACTCTTATTTCTCTCCTGTGAACATCATCTTTATTTCAAAAATTATTAAATTCTTTCTTTTAGGCAATAGTTATATCACCTATTGATTTCAATTTATATTTCTCATTTGAAATAGAATCTTTTGTGTACTGATTAATGATTTGTGTAGCTTTCTTACATTTATTTGGGGGGGGTGCCTGCCATAATATAGGTATGGAGATCAGAGAGCATGTGGGTCCCAGACTTGAAACAGGTCATCAAGCTTATCAGCAAGCACCTTTGCCTTCCAAGCCATCTTGCTTGCCCCCTTGTACATCTGTTTCAAAGAAATGTCTATTTAGTTTATTCACCCTTTCCAATGGTTGGGTTTATTTTCTCTATATCTTTGAGTTGAACAGTTTCATGTAATCTGGATACTAAACTCTTAGCATTTCTGTTTTACAAATATTTTTTTTTCCATACTGTGGTTGCCTTTTTATTCTTTCAATGCGTCTTGATCCAAAATATATCAAATTTTAATGGCATTCTCTTAATCTTTTAGTGTGTGTTCTTTTTGTGTCTTATTTGAGAAACACTGCCAAACCAAAGTCAGATTTACTTCTATAATTCCCTCCAAGAATTAATCATCTTAGCTATTAAATTTGGAATAAGTGTTTGCAAGGTTCCACTTTAATTTCTGTATATAGACATCTGCTTTTTAAAGAACCATTTGTTGAAGAAACAGGACCTAAGAGAGAGTATTTAGCTGTTGTGCTCAAATTAATTGAGTTACTTTCCAAAGAAACTGCCTACATTGGTGTAGGCTCTTTGGGGGGAGCAGGGAAGTACAAGCTATATGAATAAAGACTAGAATAGTGTATTTTTCAATGGCAAAAGTTGCCCATTGTCAGCAGTCCTGTACAAGAAAGAAGCTATTATAGGTCAATGATTTGGTGTCAATTGATGCTCAGTGACAATGGCTATCATTGTGATTGGCCAGAGGATTCCTCACTAGTGTGAGGCTAACATATATTCAAAGAAAACAAACATACATATACAAATCATTAAAACTCAATAAAATTACTGGCAGCACAAACCAGAAAATACCACTTCTCCAGTTATCACATTGAAGATTATCAAGTCACAAAACAAAGCACATTTTTGTTCTTACTCACTTTAAATAAAAATAAATGCAATGGGAAGCATTGCAAGAAAATGCCAGGGCAGATAAACAAAGGCTGGCTATAATAGGTGTGAAAATTAAAAAAAAAAGTCTACAAGAGCATTTGTATCCAATTGCCAATTAAGTGGGAATAATCAATACGGCCAGAATCCATGATGAATAAAATAAAAACATCATTAGAATTCTTTTCATTTCAATCTAAATATAATAGCATTTCTCAACCCTGGATGCCTGTGAGAGTCATTTGCATAGTAGCTGTAAAAATGTATCCACACAGAGATACTGATTTAGTATTATATAAATGAGACATTGATATTACTTTGCTTTGTTCTATCATTTTGAAATAATTTTACACATAAATAACAGAGTCCAAAGGATTTCCATATGCCCTTTGGCAAAGATCCCAATCAAGTCATAACAATTATCATAAAAGATCATTAATGCCATAGTAATCTGATCAAGGAACTAGGTAGATGGCTCAGTCAGTTAAGTGCTTGTTCTACAAGCATGAAGACCTGAATTAGGATCCCCAGCACCCATGTGAAAGCCATAGCCTATAATACTAGTGCTGAGGAGGTAGAGGCAGAAGCATCCCTGAAGTTGGCTGGTCAGCTAGCTATCCCTTCCAAATTGTTGTACCCCAGGTTTAACAAGAGACCCTTTCCAAAAATATAAGAATTAAGAGTGATAAGAAGACTCTCAGCATCAATCTCTGGTTTCCACAAGCCCCACCCCCCCACACACAAGTAATAATAATAATAATCCATCCAGAGTGACATGGTACAGTTGGTAGTTGGTAGTTATATCTCTTTCGTTTATTTAAATCTAGAAAAATTCCAGACTTCTACCTTGACCTTACCAGCTTTAATATTTTAAAACATTTTTTCAGTTCTATTATGGAATGTGCTTCAATTCAAATGCTCTTTTATGGGTACATTCAGGCTATGTAGTCTGGTGGAAAAAGTAGGTGGGAATACCCTGAAGTAGAACTATCCCTCCTCACTGTGTTCCATCAGGTGGTATACAATGTTAGTCTCTCCCATCCACGATAATAATAACTTTGATCATTTGATTGAAATATTGATTGATGTCTGCTGATACTACTATAAAGTAATTTTTCTGTTGTGTTTTTAGGACAAAACAAATTCCTCTTCATTAACATTTATTTTTGCCAAATTATTACTACTGTGGTTGTGAATAGTGATGTCCAATTCTACCATTCATTCTATACTTATTGTTAAGTGTTTTACTACAGGAGAGCTTTCTTCTCTATACTGATGAGCACAAGGTGGACTTGTGTTTATTTTAATATATTCAACTATATTCAATAGAATATAATTCAATAGCACCTATAATTGTCAGCATTTAAGTATATGGAAAATTCTTCTAGATATTGAAGTAATCCCTTCAAATTGGCTTTTCTTTTTGAAATGGCCCCATAATTATAATGTTCAAATAAATTATCTATTTTACCATAGCAAATGTACAAATCTGTGGAACTCACAATGTGATTTTTGCCTTTAATTTACACATACACACACATGATTTCATACTTGTATTGCTAATTCTTATTCAATACAACAATATCCACAATTTTTACATTCATCTATTTTATTCTCTGCTTTGAGAATCTATGTCCTAGTAGTTCCTATGTCTGGCTCAGTCTCATCAACTAGTATGCAGTTCTACTAAGGCTGCTGTTCTCATTTGGATGTTGCCTTTTTTACTTTTTAAAAATATTATATTTATTTTTATTTTATGTATGAGTGTATTGCCTCCATGTGAGTTTACCCATGTTGTGCAATGCCCATGGAGGTCATAAGAGGGTGCCACATCCCCTGGAACAGGAGTTAGGGACAATTGTTAGCTGCCATGTGGGTGCTGTGAATCAAACCCTGGTGCCTGCAAGAATCATCTCTTCAGCCCTCATTTGGATCTTTCTAAGTTCTTGTGGACTGGAGGGACCAGGAAAGGAGGAAAGGAGAAAGTGAGAGAAAGAGTGAGGGGAGGAGAAAGGAGTAGGGAAGAAGATAGGGAGGGAGAGACAGAAGAAGAGAATAAAGAGGGAGGAAGGGTAGGAGGGAGGGAGAAGTGAGGGAGGGGAAGAGAGAAGGGGGAGGGAATGATGGCCAGGGGAGAGGAAGGAGTGAAGAAGGGAAAGAAAGGAGGAAAGGGGAAGGAAGGAAGGAAGGAAGGAAGGAAGGAAGGAAGGAAGGAAGGAAGGAAGGAAGGAAGGAAGGAAGGGAGAAAGAAGAAAGAAAGAAAGAAAAAGAGAGAGAGAAAAAGAAAGAAAGAAAGAAAAAGAAAGAAAGAAAGAAAGAAAGAAAGAAAGAAAGAGAAAGAAAGAAAGAAAAGAAAGAAAGAAAGAAAGAAAGAAAGGGAAAAAGGAAGGAGGTAAGGGGGACAAAAGGAAGAAAGTAACAATGCAAGTTAGGAGGTGGTTGATTTTGTTTTTTCTTTTTGTCTTTTCGAGACAGGGTCTCCTAGTAGCCCCAGCTGTTCTGGAATTTGCTCTGTAGACCAGGCTGACCTTGAACTCACAAAGAGGAGATGGTTGATTTTTGAAAGTACCTCAGGTGAAATTAACAGCTGTCTAAAATCATTCACACCATTCCCTTTGCAACCAACCTTGCCTTTATTTGAAAAATGGTTTTACTATCCTCCCAAGTCAAATACTGGAATAGCACCACATTTTAACAACTTTACTTATCGTTACTTCCCACTTAAGGCTTTCCTTTAGTTTCCAGTGCCAATGAAATTTGAGACTCAGTATTGAAAAAGGAAGTTTCTTTTTGCAAGTAGTTATGCCCACTTAAAAATAACTAGATCAGAGCTCTACAGTTGCAAAGTAAACTTTTTTATCCTATATCTGGGCAAATTTGTATGTAAATGACCTCATCTCAAATGAACCCTATCCCATGTACTTAGCAGTAGTACAAACTCTAAGTGCAGACTGGGGACTTCTGTTCTCCCAGAGTAGTTCACAGACATGCCATTCTCTCTCTCTCTCTCTCTCTCTCTCTCTCTCTCTCTCTCTCTCTCTCTCTCTCCCTCTCCTTCATTTATTCCTTTCTTTTCCTTTATTCCTCCTACTTTAGAGAATCCAGGGTGTACATTGTGTCTTTAACTGTAACACGATCATTTTCTAAAATTTTGATCTTTAGAAACTTTGATATTTCTAAAAAATTTCGACTTGAATTTTTTTTGAGTTGAATTTTTGACCTACCGTAAAATACACTGGATTTTCAAAAAGTTTCATTTATTTCACTGGAGAAACAATTCCTAAATATTATGACATAACAACAAGGAAACCTCTCTATAAGACAGCATTTATAGGGAGGATAAAGAGCATGCGTTGGCTATTGCAACTCGCTGAAAACTGATATAGAACTGAACAGATGTCAAGCCACAGTTTGCTTCTCATAATTCACAAACATAACAGGAAACATAGGTTTACATGTTTACATGTTATATCAATGAGCCATCACTGTGTGACTTCTGAGCCCTATGGACTTCAAACAGTGTCAATGCCCAGAACTTGATGGCCAGTGTTAGGCATGTTTCCCCATATTACTGCTACCCAACTGGACTGCCCAATAGTACAATCTATTTTATCTATCTATCTATCTATCTATCTATCTATCTATCTATCTATCTATTATCTATCTATCTATCTTCTATCATGTATGGATCTATCTATCTTACAAAACCACTATGCCTGAAAATCCTCTTTGATTGAAGGCTGAAATCAGTTGCTCCATTTTTTTATAAAAGTCTCTCATGCTTTCTCTTTACTCTTACCTCAATACTCTAGGTATTATCTTAACTACTTTTTTCATTGCTTTAACATAAAGCAACTTAAGGAAGGATTATTTTTTGACTCATAGTTTACAGGATACACTCCATCCTGAGAGGAAGGTATGGTGCCTGCAGCACAAGGTGACTGGTTACAGTCAGAACACGTGGAGAGATGAATGTTCCACTGTTCCACTGGCTTTCCTTTCCATTTCATTCAGGGTCTCAATACATAGGATGGTGCTGACAAGGTTTAGGGTGAGTCTTTTCTCTTCAGTTAAACCTTTTGGAAACATCCTCATAGACATTCCCAGAAGTTTATCTCCTGCATGGCTCTAAATTGAGTCAAGTTGACAATGAAAATTATGCATTAGGCTTATTTTATTTGACAAAGAAAATGTTGATCAAGTAACTTTTTATAAAGATAAATGTCCCAGATAATATTAAGCATAATTGTAAAGTTTCTATTTCATCATTTTAACTTCTCATGAAACATGAGAAATAATGTAATGGGGTTTCACCTACCTGATGACACACACTGACACAGAGAGAAAACAAGGAGCACGGCGCCCTAGTCCAGGGGTTTCAAAAGTGTCATCATATGAAGGTTACGTCGCTGGGTCATAATTTCTCCTGAAACGTTGCTGGGAAATGAAAGATGTTCCCTTAACCCTTAATTTCCTATGAAGCCTTTTTGGATAATGAAGAAAAATGGTGATTTTTCTTTAAACCTAGGTTCATCCTGAAGGAATATGGTATTTTCTCTCCACTTACCCCTCTCTTACTCTTCCTGGCTTTTCATGTAGATATACCACTACCTTCATGTATCTCTCTCCTTCCAATATCTCCTTAATATGTCACTGGCTTATGAAATGTGGAATTATGCCTAGAGAGCATGTGTTCTTCATATATAAATTATATGTATACATTCATATGCATATATACATGTATATTCACATACATATATTAACATATTTCATATATAACCCTAGGTAGCAACTCCAGGACTCAAAGTTACTGTGACATGATGGTTGTGTTCAGTGCTCTAGGTACAAAAGTAGATTTTGGTATTTAACTGTCCTACACTGGATATAAATTAGGACATTTTGAATTTTCTAATAAACTGGGTGCTTGTTAACAAAAATAAGAAGAAAGTGTTGATGTGAATTTTCTGAGGCGGTTAAAAGGAATATATTGCGATATATAAATTGTGAAGGGAACTCCAAGGTGTTTACTTGTCCCATTGATTTCTCTAATATTCCTCCATTTTAGGCCATTCTTTTTTATTATATTTGATATTTGGAGTTGAAATTACTAATTCTGTAAATAAAATATTCATAAATTATATGATATATTATGAAATCATATTCTTATATAACATTCATGAAAATAAATTATATAAATTTGTAATATGTACAATATATAAAATAAACTATACTGTATGTTTTTAAGTTATAAAACATGTTAATATATCATATACAGATAGATACACGCATTTTTTTCATTGATCTCATGTGATTTTGTTTTCTCTTCAAGTACACTTAAATATTTCCTTGAGAGTGTGTCCCTTTAATTTTCTCTCAATCTTGTCAAATTCAAGAAATTTAAATACCAGCACTCTAAAGTACATTCATTTCTAATGGACATGAGATAGCAACATTAACAGGTAAACTAGTGCATTAGCAAAGAGCCAGTGGTGACAGAGGAAAAAGACATTAAGAAGCAAGTGTCTGGGTTTCCTCTAGGCTTTTTTTTTTATAATACTTTTATTGATGTTTTGTGTATTTCAGATGTCTTTTTTTTTCAGTTCAATTTAGGCACATTCCCCTTTGTAAGTGAAAGTGATGGCAAAGATGTGCCTGAGGGAGCACACACGCCTTAATCTCAGAATGTGCAGAGGAGAGTATGAACACTGCACCCATTCCCAGTTACCAATAGAGCAGGATGGCCAGAGGATCCCTCACTAGTGTGAGGCTAACATATATTCAAAGAAAACAAACATACAAATACAAATCATTAAAATTCAATAAAATTAATGGCAGCACAAACCAGAAAATACAGCTTCTCCAGTTATCGCATTGAAGATTATCAAGTCACAAAACAAAGCACATTTTTGTTCTTACTCACTTTAAATAAAAATAAATGCAATGGGAAGCATTGCAAGAAAATGTAATTTTTTTCCCTCCACCCCACCCCAGATCATGCATTCTGCCATACATGTCCTTCATCTTTCTCTCAGTCTTTTTAAAGTTTTTCTCTGTAAAGGTCCATTGTTTTTGGTAGAATTTAACTATATCAGTCCATTCTTTGACCTAGTCCCTATGTTACTGTGGTTCCCTCTCTGTTGTATTGCTCCAAAATATGCCTATATTAATGTCATACATATACCAGAGTTATACATGTACCACAGTTATGTCCTCCAGGAATAAACTGCATGTTAACTCTGATATATGTTTAGGAGTTCACATTTTTCCCTTTAATTTTATATCACTCTAAAATATGGATATATACATTTCACCCATATTCATTAATTACCATGTCTGAAATATGTGGTAAGTTAACTCTAGGGCTCATTAAGAGATTCACCTTAGAACATCACATTTGCTTTCAAATAGAAAGAGATATAACAATAACATTGCTAAGTTTGTCTTTCGGTTGGGGGATTTGGTACTAGCATCCATAAATGAGGGAAAACATTCCCTGTTTGTTTCCTTGGGACTGTGTTACTTCACTTAGCATAATGGCTTCGAGTTCCATCCATTTACCTGCAAAGTTCATAATGTCATCTTTCTTTACTACTGCATAGAACTCCATTATGTAGATGTACCACATTTTTGTTATCCACTCATCAGTTAAGGGGCACTTGGGTTGAGGCTTCTTAATTAAAGCTATTTTTATTATACTTGTTTTCACCTTAAAGAAAATCAAAATGAGCAATTAAAGCATTCAGGAGACTTGCAAGGTTCTTGTATTCATGTATTTTATTATAAGAATAAAGCAAATAAGAAAAATTAAAACTCTAAGGAGCCAAGTGTAATTTATAGGAAACACATTACATAATTACACACAGAAAAAAGTGGTCATGTTGTAAATATTAGAGTATAAACTTTGTAAAGCTGTGGTGGTTCTCTTAGTTTTGTGATATGCAAGTACATAAAGATATCAATATTTTAATTCAGGAACTGTCTTAATTTATGATTTTCAAAATGTTTACATTGGAAAACTGTTTTCATTGTTAATATTATTACAAGATATATTCCCTCAAGGTTAATATTTGTACAACTATACACACACACGCATTCACTCACAAATAATTTATTTAAATGATTGACTGAATAAACAAATATTTGAAATAAGACACAAGTGTAAGAAAAGGAAAGTTATTAATTACTTTCTCAGGTTGGAATTAGTATACAGAATATCTGCAGATGCAGATAAAGTCCCTCTGTAGAGACATGTGACATGTTGGACTTTAGTTAAAGGTGGCCATGATTCCCTGGACCAGCTATTTTCTACCTCCTGTCATTTGTCACAGAAAAGCAAGAGTCCTCGTTTATGTCCCAAGTCTATGGTGAGTCCTTTCTCCTGTTGTATTTCACATCAGTCTCCTACATTTACCTTGATTTAAGTCTCCATGAATCATCAATGTCACCTCAACAGAATTAGCCTGGTCTACTAAATCAGCAGATAGGAGATCTGAAGCATTCATTATACTCAGCAGCAAGTATTCATAGGGGGAAAAAAAAAAAAAACAGCAACACTGGTTTTAGCACCCCTTCTCTTTGAACACTTGCTAATTTCTACCTGCTGTGTGGCCTTCCCCAAGTTCCAACATTCCTAAAAACACTATCACAATGATTTGCTGAAATATGACTAGAAAAGTGTTAACCACCACTAACATTCTCATTCTATCCTAGTTACGTCTTCATCCATACCCACTTTCCTAACTACATCTTCATACATACTTACTTTTGTTAGGTTCATTTTGAAGGGAGACCCAGCACGCTGAAAGGAGAAAATGTCAGGACTCTGATGAAAAGGAAGTCGGGTTTATTTTAGGCATCCTGGCTGACTTGCCTGTGTTGGGATTAGGATGACTAGCATTAGAATGTCCCCAGAATGGCAGTTTAATCCTCAAGCACACAAGGAAGTGAGTTTACAAGGAAGTAGGGATGAAGAGATTGGGGATATGACAGAGGTAGATCCGTGGCTGGTATCAGAAGGAGCATGGAAGCTGAGGTTTGTGACTGGTGTCAGGTAAGGCATGATTGCAGGATGTTACAGCAACTTCTGCCTCAGTTGGCTTCTTGGAATCCCTGACTTAGGTGGGCTATGACCTTACAACTTTATTCTAATTACATCTTTATACAAACTTACTTTATTCTGTCTGCATTTTTTAGGGATAGGTAATAGTCTCATTCCCAATTTTATATCAGATGAAAATAACCAGCTGGAAAATAAAATCAAAACAACAACAACATGGGGCTAGGAAGACATCTCAGTGGGTAAAAGCACTTACCTCACGGACCCTGACAGCCTAGGTTTAATTCCTGGAATCCACAGTAGAAAGAGAAAACCAGTTCCCAAAAGCTGTCTTCTGACCCCACATCCATAGAACTATGAGTGACCACATACAAATCAATAGAGAAATCATAAACAAACAAGTAAGTAAATAATAAAGTAGAAAATCAAAACAAACAAAACAACAAAACATTTTCAATACCATGCGGTTATTAATATGCAAATTAGGATTCAGAGCTGCTTATATCTGAGGGGGAAACCAGGGCCCTTAACCACTACACTAACTGAAATAGTAAGGATTCCAAAGTTACTGCTTTATACGACTATAAAATAGTAACTGCTTAACAGTACATTGTTCATTCTCTTTCTGATGTCCTTGGTTTTGCATCTCAATCACATAGTAAAAGTTTCCATATAGCCTCTTCCTCTAGCATAATGATATAGGGGTCATTAAAAAAAATCAGAGGGCAAGGCAGAAGGAGAGTGAGCAATGTGTAACCATAAACAAGGTCAGAAGATGTCATAGACCTATCAGGATTTTTGATGGAATAATGATGCTTGAAACCTAGCTGTAAAACTACCCTGAAGCTTAGATGATTCTAATGATTGTTTTTCTGAAATCTAAACATGAGGTCACATAATAGGGTGGTTCGGGGGCAAATGTGAATTAATTAAAACACAAACATGACATTCTGATTATAAACCGATCAGAAGCAAAATAAGCCATGCAAATGGAAAACACGGGAGGAAGATAAACCATAGTTAAATATTTTATTTATTTTTGGTGGGCTGTGTGTTTCGTATATGATAGCTGTATGTACCTGTTAATGTAGGTGTATGCACACATGAATGAACGTATCCATGCTTGTGTTTGTAGGCACATCTGAAGGGTAGAGCTGTATGCTAGATCTCTTTTTCAGATCATTCTCCACCTTTTATTTTCTGAGGAAGTGACTCTCACTGAATCTGAATTTCATTGATTAGGCTAGGCAGGCTGTCTAATGAGGCTCAGGGACCCACATGTCCCCCATCACCCAGCCCTGGAGTTACAGCAGTGTGCCTCCTCACCAGAAATTTTGGGGATCTGAACTCAGGTCCTCATGCTACCCCTGAGCTGGTGGTTCTGTGTTGTAAGAAAGCAGGCCAGTTTTGTTGTTGTTGTTCTGTCAAACTTTTATTGCATATATATAGTTATATACATATATAGTTATATATTTATACATAAATATATACATACCTATATCACCTGAATTAGAGGATTTTTTTTTTTTTTTTTT
>VZQC01003889.1:1577594-1590970 GCA_009823505.1 Rhizomys pruinosus
CTATAATTTTGCTGTCATATAGTATCACCTGGTAGCAATCTCTTTCACCTATAGGATGATTTAACTCAAAAATGAACTTTGTTTCCCAAGTTAATCACATACAGTAACTCAAAACAGCATGGGTGAACTTGATGAAATCTGTGCCTTGATTCCACCCTATAGGTATGTATAAAACAAGTGCTTTTTTGAGACTCATGGGTCAGTAACATCTTTTTATTGAGATTACTAAGAATGCATCTGTGTCTGTTCTCATTACACCATTACAATATTCTTGAGAACAACTCTTTGAGAACCTAATTGCAAGTTCAGGTCAACCACCCTTCTTCACCTGTGCTCTTTCTTTCCAATCAATACAAGACCATCAAGGTGTCTTTGAGAGCTATGGAGCCTTTTTCAGCTCTGTTGTGCTTATCTTGAGAGGCTGGGTTCCTGGAAACTCAGTGCCCACCAAAGCCACCTCAAGCCTGGGCTTTCAGGTTCTTGTCTCTTGAATTCAAAGAATGAAATTCACAAACCACAGAGGATAAGTTTTAGAAAGAAGTGATCTGCTATAGGGAGTTTAGGATAGAGAAGGCAGAACCCTGTACCACAGAAGGGGTTCCAGGGAATGGGTTTCCACTGAGTCTCATTCCAGAGATTTAGTGCAGGGAGGCGGGGAGAGGGAGATGAGCTGGTCAGTCCTGTCCTCAGTCCAGGTGTCCAGGAGTCTCCACCTCATGTCCTCAGTGTCTTCCAAGAACAGGGTATTACTTCAGGAAGAAGAGAGAGAAGGAAAACCCAGCCATCTTACTGCCATTCTTAGCTTCTGGCTATGGTGGACCCAGAGATGTCCTTGGCTTAGATAGTTCTAGCATCTCTAGCCTCAGGTAGAGACAGGTTTATTGTCAGATCCAATGAATTTCCAGCTTTTGGCTAGGAGAGAAACTGGCTGGTTCATTTGGGGTCTTTACTAAGCTGCCTATTTATTTTCTACCTCCTGCTCTTATCACAGTGATCTGCTTTGCCAACATTCTCAAAGGATTTTGGCTACAGATCCTCAGTAACCAAAGGGAATTGTTGGCTGGCATTAAGAATTTAGCAGTGAAGGGTGTGGATAGGAACTGAATTGTGTGCCCCTAAGATTCATATTTGGAGCTTTAACTCTAAACATGACTATGCTTGGAGGAACAGATTTTAGGAGGTATTAAGGCTAAATGAGTCCTAATCCAATACTGTGGGTGAATTTCTAAGAGGAAGAGAGTGATTTTGACACAGGAGAAAATAAGGTCCCTATTTAGGGTTGTTAGTCTCATTAATAAAATGGTCTCTTGCCAGGTGTGGTTGCCCACGCCTTTAATCCTAGCACTTGGGAGGCAGAGGCAGGCAGATCTTTGTGAGTTCAAGGCCAGCTTGGTCTACAGAGTGAGTTCTAGGACAGCTGGGGCTACAGGGAGACCCTGTATCCAAAAAGACAAAAAAATAAAATAAAATAAAATAGGCTCAAATAATAAAAGAACGGACTCAAACAGAAACTTAAGGACAATTTTATTAGAGTTTAAGGAAAAATCCTCTGAGCAGGTTAGCTGTAAATCTCCGCAGCTACCCCAAGGAGAAGAGTGGAGTTGGGAAAGGAAAAAGCCAAATCCCATGCTGTTTAGACCTGACATGGAGGTCAGACATGTGGTGGACCAGCAGTGACATGGAGGAGAGAGGAGCTTTAGAGAAAGAGTAAGAAGCCAAAAATGTTGGGGAGCCCAAAGTGCTAAAGAAAGTATGATTAGTTAAGAAATAAAAAGAAAAGGTTAGTCTTTTCTGACTTCTTCAGAAAAATATAGAGACTTAACTGTGTTATGTTTGCTGACACAGGATAAGCTACTGGGGTAGAAGATATTCCTCTATGGAAAAGTTCACCATCTCCTTATCTCCTTAGCTATACTAGTTACCCTGCTTCATTAGCATGACTTAAGGTGAACCTACCTTCTTAGGAGTAAGGTCACTGACCTAGCCAACTGCAAATTAAGTCTCCACCTAGTCCCTTAAGGGGACTTTCTTGCTACTGTACAGTCCCCACCCCTCCCCCTGTCTCTCCTCTCCCTCTTTCTCTCTTCCTCCCTCTCTCCCTTCTTCCTCTCCTTTCCCCTCATAGGTATCTAGAGGAGGCCATGTGAGGGTAAAGAAAGTCTGCAAACAAGAAGATTCCTCACCCAAATCTGACCTTCTTGGCACCCAGTCTCTGAAAAGAGCCTCTAGAAGGGAAAGAAGTCTGGTTATTTGGTTCACTGATTCTATGGTATTTTATGTTTCTTCTGACCAACTAATTCAATCACCAGGTATTAATGGTATTCTTTAGAAAACACTGAAAATTTCTTACCTAGAGAGCCCTCACTTAAATGATTTTACATTCTTTTTATTTACGTATTTAGTGTGTGTGTGTGTGTGTGTGTGTGTGTGTTTATGCATGTGTTATATTGTACCAGTGAAGGCCACAGGATAACCTGTGAGAGTCAGTTCTCTGCTTCTACAACATGTGCTCCAGGTATCAAATTCATTTATCTCAGCCTTGGAGACAAACACCTTGACCTGCTGAGCCATCACTCCGCCTCAAGAACCTTCACTTTCACATAAAGTGCCATTATCTTCCACAGAATATAGTTTGGAAAATTAAATAGAGCAACACATGTAAAATACCTCCATTAGAATATGTTTTCTTTTACATGATTCCAAATCATGGTTGTAAGGATTTTAGAGTTTTGTTTTTGGTTTTTGTAGCCCAGTTTTACCTTCAGTGCACCTTCTGAGTGCTGGGGCTAAGCACAGCAGGACACCCTGCTTGATTTTAGGGCTTGTGTCTATTGACAAGAACTCATGAATATTTGAATGTTATTTTCTTCAAAAAGACTCCTAAATATTTTCACCTTTATTTTCCCTGACTTATTTTTTTTTCCTGTTGCTGTGATAAAATGCCCTGGCAAAAGCAATCTAAGGAAGAAAGGGTTTATTTGGGCTTCTGGTTCCAGGCTATAGTTCATCCTTGCAGGGATGTTGAGGGGGCAGGATTTTGTGGCACTTAGTCACATCACATCCACCATCATGAATTAAGGAATGATGAGTGGTAGTGCTCAGCTCAGTTTCGCCATTGTATATAGTTCCGAATCACAGCAGAGGGATTGATCTCCCATAGTTAAGATGAGTCTTCCCACATCAATTTATCTAATCAAGACAACCTCTTACAGGCATTCCCATAGGCTAATTTTAACCAAGATAATCTCTCACAGTTGTGACCAAAGGTTTGTGTCCTAGGTTATTCTAGATTAGGTCTCCTTAATAACACTCACCATTGTACTATCCAGCCAATCTCTTTTTTTAAGATTAAAAAAATTCTTTTACTTATTTTCCCTTTTCATTTAATGGTATCAGCTATTTGATAGCTAAGACTAGAAAAAAAGCAAAGACTTTCTGCAATAGAAAAGACAGAGCCAAACAGTTTTACAGCATGTATTTTCTTTTTTTTTTTTTTTTTTTTTTTTTTTGTCCTTTTTTGAGACCAAGGTCTCACTGTAGCTCCAGCTGTCCTGGAACTCACACTGTAGACCAGGATGCCTTGAACTCACAGAGATTCCGCCTGCCTCTGCCCCCAATCTAGGATTAAAGGCGTGCGCCACCACGCCCGGCCTGATTTTCTTTTTTTAAAAATTTATTTATTTTTTATGAAAATTTATTTATTTATACAAATGTACTGCCTGCATATAGGTTTGTGCACCTGTTGTTCGTTGCAATGCCACGGAGGTCAGAGAGGTGTCGGATCCCTAGAACTGGCGTTAAAGACGTTCTCAGCCACCATGGCGCCGGTGCTGGGGATCAAACTTCGGTCCTTTGCAAGAGCAGGTCGGTGCTCTTAACCGCTAGGCCATCTCTCCAAGCCCACAGCATGTATTTTCAACCGTGCTTAATATTTATCTTTTAGATGAAGTCAGTTATACCTTCTCCTGTCTTGATTACAAAAAGCCATCAGCTAAGTTTACCTTCCTTCCTTCCTTCCTTCCTTCCTTCCTTCCTTCCTTCCTTCCTTCCTCCCGTTCCTTTCCTTCCTTCCTCCCTCCTCCTTTCCCTCCCTCCTCCTCTTTTCTTTCTTTCTTTTCTTTCTTTTCTTTCTTTCTTTCTTTCTTTCTTTCTTTCTTTCTTTCTTCCTTCTTTCTTCTTTCTCTCTTTCTTTCTTTCTTTTTTTTGTTCCATGACCTCCTTTTATGTCTCCACAAAACCCCTGAATTTTTCAGCATTCATGAAGTGTAGATTTAGGAATAAAAATAACATGCAGCATCAGTGATTCCCAAGTTCTCAACCTAAGGACACAAGCACAAAACACCACACCAACTTTGACACACTGAAAATCAAGTTTAACAAAATAGTTGCTACAAGCTGAGGGAAAATGATTAAGCAAAAATCAAGTTCACCAAAACACTTGCTACAAGCTGGTATGTTTAAAGAAGCTAAAACAGTGTCCAACTATTGGAAAAATGAGGGAGCCATATATTCTCCATGCTCTATTATCTACTCCTGAACCACTGCCCGGCATTCTGCACTAGGCAGGATATTATTCTGGGATTGGTCCTAATAAGTACAAGTCCATCCACTCAATGTTTTTATTCAGTTGCCAAAGCACTCAAATGTGCACAGTTAAACTGTTTCATTCCATGTGAACCTAGAATTTATTTTCTCATATAACAGGACTGTACTAGTTCACTTTTCTGTTGCTGTGATAGAAACACCATTGTCCGGGGGGCTGGAGAGATGCTAGCGGTTAAGAGCGCCGGGACCGCCCTTACAGAGGACCGGGTTCGATCCCCAGCACCCACATGGCGCTGAGAACCGTCTAAAGCTCCAATTTCCAGGAGAACTCCAGTTCCAGGGGAACCGAAGACCCTCTTCTGAACTCGCGGCGTTGCACGACACGGTGGCACAGACCTTTCGGCATGCAGAACAGTACATTCATACACATACAGAAATAAAAAAAAAAAAAAAAAAAAAAAAAAGAAACACCATGTCCAAGGGAACTTATAAAAGGAAGAGCTTATTTGAGCTTACAGTTCCTGGAGAATTGGAGTCCATCCTGGTGGGGAGGCGTGGTGGCAGGAGGTGCCCAAACAGGAACAGAAAGCAGAGCTTCACACCTTTAAGAGGGGCACAGGAAGCAAAGAGAGCTACTGGAGATTGGCAAGGCTTTTTCAACTCTCTAAGCCTGCCTCCAGTGCTGAGCTTCCTCCAACATGGCCAAAATTTCTAAGTCTTCCCAAAACAGGTCTACCAACTGGGGTCAAAAATGCCCAAGTATTTGGAGCCTATAGAGGATAATATTCTCATTCAAAGCACCACAAGGACAGACTCGCTTTTTATGTAGGGACTATTATATGTTAAATGACATGCAGACATTTTTGTTGGTGGGTTATTTATTTCTTTCATTGTAGTACAGTAAAAGTTGGGGTTGACAATAAGTAAAATAAATTTAAAGTAAAATTTATTTATTTATTATTATGTGTATGATGTTTGTGGCACATATCCACCGTGAAACATGTAAGTCAGAAGACAACTTTACAGTCAGTTCTCTTCCACTTTATGTGGATTTCTGGATTAACAGTCACATTGACAGGTTTGAGTGGCAAATACTTTGACTATTGAGCCATCTCACAGACACAGGGAATTCAAACTTATGGGGTGTTCTTTTTGTGTAGATATCCTAGCATTTGAGCAAAATATGTCATCAAAGAAAACATTTGCTTTTATTCTATCTAAAGAAATAATTACCCCCAAAGAGCTGAAGTATCATGCAAGGTTTTAAGATAAATAAAATGGCCAGGGAACTTTAAAAGGGGTATGGATTTCCCTAATTATGTGATTTGTACTTGGGAGGCAGAGGCAGGTGGATCTTTGTGAGTTCAAGGCCAGCCTGGTCTACAGAGTGAGTTCCAGGACAGATGGGGCTACAGGGAGACCCTGTCTCAAAAAGACAAAAAAAAAGAAAAAAAGAGTGAAACAGCACAGATTTATATTTTTCTTACATTTCTTTTATTCATGTCTTACTTTTAGCACATGTATAATAATGTAGCTTAACTATATTCGCCCTCATTATATCACCCTCATTAACTTTTGTCACCCACCTCCTATTGATCCCCTTTTCCAAAGTAGCCACTGCTCCTCTTTATTGTCTTTTATTTTAAAATCTAAATTCTACAGATACAAGAAATATGAACTGTTTTTCTTTCTGAGCTTGGATTATTTTGCTTAAACTATGCTCTCCAGTCTCACTCATTTGTGATCAGAATGAATGAGACACGGAGAGCTAGCCTTGGCATTACAGAGGCAGAAGCTAAAAATACCTAGTGATATGGGCAAATATTCATTCATTAATCCACTGAGTCATGCATTTATTTGTACATTCATTTAATATTGTCTGCTGAATGCAGACTGACCTCAGGGATTATCAGATGCTAAGAGGCACGCAGGAGGAAATCATTATTATAAGAGACAGCAAATGGTATAATAGAATATATTATGTTTGCTAGGAGATCAAAGGAAGAACAGTTATAACTGTCTCAAATATAGTAACTACAAAATACCTTGGCAGCTTTGGATGAATGGACTTTTCTGAAGGAAAAATATTCTGTAATTTTCAGTGCTAAAAAGTAAACCTGCATTAAGTCTCATTCAAACTGTCCTGTGAATATGATGTCCTCCTGCAATATAAGAGAACCACCTGTAATACTCTGTTACCACCCAGGTGTCCTTTGGAATGTATTATACCCATGAACCAGAGTATTGATTCAGGGGTATACTGTTATCTCACTGTGCTTTCCCATTTTATTCATCTCCCTCAGAACCCTTGACATTTCTGGGAAAGGATTGCAAAGATTTAGATATTGAAAGCTGACTGTTAGTTTTACAGTCTGTTAGAGGGCTGATGGCTGAATGTTATTCCTCTTCTGTCTTGAAAATTGCATTGCAATCATTATCTACATTCATACCAAACAGGACAGTTAACTTAAATGAAAAAATATTAGTCTCAGAATTAAGTTACGTAACTGGAAGTTCTTATGATCAGTTTCACTTTCTTCTTTCCATATTTTTAATACAATTGAAAAGAATGTAGTTACAAGGATAAACATTTCATCTCCAAATTTTAATATCTTATTTTGCATGATAATCCACAATATTTTCAAATAGGATATGTTACAATCCTTCCCTATTTGTTAGCTCTTTAATGAATTTATAAACTTAATATTCTCAAAATTTTATTTTTATTTGTGTGTGTGTGTGTGTGTGTGTGTGTGTGCGTGTGTTACCTGCATCTGTGTAAGTGTACCTGTGCTGTGCAATGCTCCTGGAGGTCAGAAGAAAGAGTTGGATTTCCCGTGGAACTGGAGTTACAGATGGTTGTTAGCTACAAGTGTGGGTACTGGGAATCAAACTCTAGTCCTCAGCAAGAGCAGCCAGTGCTCTTAAACACTAAGCTAACTCTCCAGCCCTTCATAAGCCTTATATTAAAATTAAATTCAGTTAGATGAGTGGCTCAAATGCTATATGCGAAACCTGCCAAAAATGTATACTCAAGACTTTAAGGTCAAGTACTTGGTCAAAGTCAAAGTAGATTAAGGTAACATCTTTTTAATGATAAAATGATTATTTTTACTAAGTCATATTGCTTATCAGAATTTAAAGAGTTCATTAGTATTCCCAAGTTATACTAAGACCACCATTCTAAATAAATTATAATTCGGTAAGCTAATACTAGGATCTGCTAAGACTGTCTTATCTATAAAAAATACAAATTAAACTGTCACTGCTTTATTTACTAATTTTATTAATTTAAGTCCTCTGTCCTTTCTTTTGGTTAATTTGGTTAGAAGATTGTTGATCTTGTTAATCTTTTCAAATAACAAACTCTTTGATTGATTGATGCTTTGTCCTTCTACTTTAATAATTGCATCTCTGAATTTCATTATTTCTTCTTCTCCTTATGAGTATTGATTGTTCTTGTTTTTCTAAGGTGTTCAGGTGCATCATTATGTTATTAATATTAAAGGTCTCTAATTTTTTGACGTTCAAACTTAATGCTATAAACTTTCCTCTTCAGATTGACCCATATATTTTGGCACATTGTGTTTTCACTATCATTAAATTATAGGAAAATTTTATTGCTTTCTTGATTTCTTCTTGAGCCAATTTTTACTCAGGAGTGTGGTGTTTAGTTTCCAAGAGTTCGTGTATTTTTCCATCATCTATCGTCGTTGATATCCTACTTTATTCCTTTGTAGACAGAGAGGATACAGTATGTTATTTGAGTTTTCTTAAAATTTGGAGACTTATTTTTTGTCCTAAGATGTGATCAAATTTGGAGAAAGTTTCATGAACTACTGAGAAGAAAGTATAGTCTTTGGTGTTTTGGAGGAATGTTTTATAAATATCTGTTAGTCCCACTTGACTTATGATGTCAATTAATTCAAGGTTTTTCTGTTTATTTTTTTTACCAGGGTGACCTGTCTATTGGTGAGATGGGGTACTGAAGTCACACACTAACTCCAAGTTGAAGCCAATTTGTGATTTTAAAAGTAAGTTGGTTTGGGGCTGGAGAGATGGCCTAGCAGTTAAGAGAGCTGACCACTCTTACAGAGGACCCGGGTTCGATCCCCAGCACCCACATGGCAGCCGAGAACCGTCTGAAACTCCAACTCCAGGAGAACTCCAGTTCCAGGGGAATCTGACACCCTCTTCTGACCTCCGCGGCATTGCACGACATGGGTGCACAAACTTGCATGCAGACAGTACATTCATACACATACAAAAATAAATAAAAATAAAAATTAAAAAAATAAGAGTAAGTTGGTTTCTTTTATAAAATTAGGTGCTACTATGTTTAGTGTACATGTTTAGGATTATACTATCTTTTTGTTGTGGTATTGCTGTTTTCTTTGGGTACTTTTGGGTAATTGTCCTAGAATTATTTATTTATTCCTTGTGCTCTCTTAGGTGTGTTTAATCATCTCTTCAAAGGAAAGTATTCTTTTTAGTATCATATGTAGAGCGGGCTTAGTGAACATAAAATCCTTTCATTTATTTAGCATGGAAAACTTCCTTTCTCCTTCTATTATGTCTGATAATTTTGCTGTGTATAATGTCCTGGGTTGGCATCTGCATTTTTAAAAGAATTTATAGAACATCAGTCCACATCTGCCTGGCTATCAAAGTCCCACACTGAAATGTTGGGTCTCATTCCGATAAGCCTACCTTTGTATATGATTTGCTTTCTCTGTTGCCTTTTTCATCATCCTTTCTTTGCTCTGTGCATTTAGTGTTTTGCTTATTATGCTGACAGAGGAGTCTTGTTTGACTCAAGGAGACCTATATTTGCTTTATTAGTTTAGTGGCCTTTGGTATCACTCTCTGGTATTCCAGAGATCAACTGTACACTTTTAAGTGCGGTCTCAATATATCTTTCCCATGCTTACATTGGGTCTTCAACAGCAGGGCCTTATGGCCTCTCTTCTTGCAGGTATCCCAGTTTACAGGCAAGAAGCCTTTCCCTTTTGGGGGAAGGCTTGGATCCCCTGGCCAATATCTCCTTGGTAGAATAATCCATTGCTGATATCAGAGCTCTCCTATATTAATATATTTTGCTTAAGTGCATAGCTTAAGGAGATTTTATTATTATATTTGGTTCTGAATAGGGAATAATCCTTTTCACAGTTCCTATGTCTATTAGTCAATTAAAGAAGGCAGTTTTACCAGTTTTATAAGAGATTACCTCTATAACAGTTGGCTCCAATTTACAGTTAGAGAATGACCTCATCAACATCATATTTCTCCTTGTTCTATGGAGGGAAGGTAAGAAAGTCTCTCGTATTAAAACTTTGAGACACCTAGAAGGTAAGTTTCAATAGGACTCATTATAAATAGTTGTTACAAGTAGGATCCACAGAGGGGTTTGAAGTTTGTAGCAGTCTGAGGCTTTTCTTCCTTCCAATGTTCAGACGGGCCAACCTTTCTGCTGGCACTCTCTGGTACTTCCTACACAATGCAAAGCTGTATTTTTTCTTTCTCAGCCATTAAATTGGTGACATTTTGACCTGTTGGAACATACAAATCTTTTCCCATAGTTAGTTTTAAGATTTGAATTGCAAAGATTTTTGACAAAAAAGGTTTCATATATATCTGTATTCCCCCCTTTTTATTTTAGGTTTTTGTTTTTTGACCCATGAGTCTCAAAAAGGCAGTTGTATTGTACATATCTATAGGCTGGAATCAACGCACAGATTTCATCAAATTCATCCAAGCTGTTTTGGGTGACTATATGTGGTTAACTTGGGAAGCAAACTTAGTTTTTAAATTAAATCATTCTACAGGTAAAAGAGAATGCTATGAGATGATACTGTACAGCAGAAAAATTATAGAGAAAATTTGTATGTGCCAATCCTAAAGTTATTGTTATACAGATTTTAAGTAAAATAAATGTGGACAACAACAATTTATATTTCCTTTTTTAAAATTTTTTTATTAATTTTATTTATTTCTGTATGTGTATGAATGTACTGTCTGCATGCAAGTTTGTGCACCCGTGTCGTGCAATGCCGCGGAGGTCAGAAGAGAGTGTTGGATTCCCCTGGAGCTGGAGTTCTCCTGGAATTGGAGTTTCAGATGGTTCTCGGCTGCCATGTGGGTGCTGGGGATTGAACCCGGGTCCTCTGCAAGAGCGGTCGGCACTCTTAACCGCTAGGCCATCTCTCCAGCCCCAATAATTTATATTTCCAATTACCTCAGGTGCATTACCGTTTTTATCAGAACCTTTAAACCAATGTTGTTTAATATACACATATTTACTTTTACTAAGTTCTAAAACACCATGTAACCTGTAGACAGAGTCTGGGCAAAATTGGATGTTTGTTGAACTCATGTCAATTAAATATACATTAATCGAATATACACCCATGTCCCTCTCCCGCCCCTACTACCCCTCCCAATTCACTATTTCACTCAGTTTTCTGATGCAGTCTTTCTGTTGTTGTTCTTTTAAATTTTTTATTTTATTTTATTTTATTTATTTTTGTATGTGTATAAATGTACTGTCTGCATGCAAGTTTGTGCATCCATGTCGTGCAATGCCACGGAAGTCAGAAGATGGTGTCAGATTCCGCTGGAACTGGAGTTCTCCTGAATTGTAGTTTCAGATGGTTCTCGGCTGCCATGTGGGTGCTGGGGATCGAACTCGGGTCCTCTGTAAGCAGTCGGTGCTCTTAACCGCCAGGCCATCTCTCCAGCCCCTATGTTGTTGTTCTTTTATTATGCATCCCTCTCCGAAAGAAATATTTATAACTGGGTTATTGGCACTAGCATCCACATATGAGGGATACCATTCATCATTTGTTTTTCTGGGACTGTGTTAATTTAATATAATATCTTCTAGCTCCATCCATTTACCTGCAAATTTCATGATGTTGTCTTTCTTTACCGCTGCATGGAACTCCATTGTGTACATGTACCACATTTTCTCTATCCACTCATCAGTTGAGGGGCATTTGGGTTGGTTCCAGCTTTTTGCTACTGTGAACAGAGCTGCAATAAATATTAGCTGTGCATGTATTTCTGCAGTCAGATGAGTCTTGTGGATATACACCCAGGATTGGTATGACTGGGTCAAATGGCAAGCTCATTTCGAGTCTTCCAAGAGTTCTCCACACTGCTTTCATAGTGGCTGTACAAACTTACATTCCCACCAGAAATGGATGAGTGTTCCCCTTTCCCCAAAACCTCTCCAGCACTTGTTAACATTTGTTTTCTTGATCCTGGCCAATCTTATCAGAGTGAGATGATAGCTTAGAGAGGTCTTAATTTGCATTTCCCTAATTATTAGTGATGTTGAACAGTTTTTAAGATGTTTCTCAGCCATCTCTAATTCCTCCTTTGTGAAGTCTCTATTCAGCTCTTTGCTCCATCTTTTGAGTGATTCATTTGTTTTCTTTCTTTTTTGTTTCTTGACTAGTTTGTATACTCTGGAAATTAATGCTTTGTCAGATGTATCTGCAGTGAAGGTTTTCTCCCACTCTGTGGGTTTTCTCTTCATTTCCTTTATTGTTTCTTTTGATGTACAGAAGCTTTTGAGTTTAATGAGGTCCCATTTGTCAATTGTTGATCTTAATTCTTGTGCAGCTGCTGTCTGATTTATGAAGTCTTTTCCTACACCTATGTCTTGTAGTCTGCTGCCAAGTTTCTCTTCTATCACCTCCAGAGCTTTGGGTTTCATGTTGAGGTCTTTGATCCATCTGGATCTGACTTGATCCATCTGGAATTGACTTTTGTACAGGGTGAGAGGTAGGGGTTTAATTTCATTCTTCTACAGGTGGTGATCCAGTTTTGCCAACACCACTTACTGAAGAGGCTGTCTTTCCTCCGTTTTGTCTTTTTGGACCCTTGTCAAATATGAGGTGGCTGAAATTGTATGTGCTCAGGTTTGTGTCTTCAGTTTTCTTCCATTGGTCAATTGGTCTGTTTTTGTGCCAGTACCAAGCTGTTTTTATGACTATAGCCCTGCAGTATAGTTTGATGTCTGGTAGATCGATCCCCCCTGTATTGTTCTTTTTGCTCAGGGATGCTTTGGCTATTCTGGGTCTTTTGTTTTTCCAAATGAAATTGAGGATTTTTTTTTCCAAACCTGTGAAGAAGCTCTTGGGGATTTTGATTTTGCATTAAATCTGTACATGAGTTTGTGTAGAATGGACATTTTTACTATATTTATTTTCCCAATCCATGAACATGGGAGGTTTGTCCATCTTCTGATGTTTTCCTCAATTTCCTTCTTCAAGCATTTAAAATTTTTGTTGTAGAGATCCTTGGTGTCTTTGGTTAGAGTTTTTCCTAGGTATTTTATTGTTTTTGAGGCTATTGTGAGTGGGAAGGTCTCGTTGTAGTCCTTCTTCAGTTGCTTGTTGTTGGTGTAAAGAAAGGCTACTGATTTTTCTAGATTTATTTTGTATCCTGCCCCTTTACTGAAACTCTTAATCATTTCTAGGAATTTTCAGGTGAAGTTCTTAGCATCCCTTAGGTAGACAATCATATCATCAGCAAAAAGGGATAGTTGACTTCCTCTTTTCCAATTAGAACTCCTTTAATTTCCTTTTCTTGCCTTATTCCCCTAGCAAGGGTTTCCAGCACTATATTGAAAAGGAGTGGTGACAGAGGAGCCTTGCTGAGTTCCTACCTTAAGGGGAGTGCTTCTGTCATTTCTCCATTTAGGATGATATTGGCTGTGGGTTTCCTGTATATGGCTTTGATTACATTGAGGAATGATCCCTCCACTCCAATTCCCTCTAGGACTTTAAACATGAAGGGATGCTGGATTTTGTCAAAGGCTTTCT
>VZQC01003889.1:1593088-1622726 GCA_009823505.1 Rhizomys pruinosus
CTTGTATTTGTATGGGTTTGTCTATTTTTAGTTTGGGGAAATTTTCATCTATTATTCTGTTGAAGATCTGATCAATACTATTCTCTTGAGATTCTTCTCCTTCCTCTATTCCTATGATGTGGAAGTTTGATCTTTTCATAGTGTCCCATATTTCCTGGTTGTTCCACTTTTGTGTATTTTTAAATTTTTCATATTCTTTATTTGAGCTTTTTAGTTGCTTTGTGTTATTGTCCAGATCTAATATTATTTGTTCTGCTTCCTCCATTCTACTTCTGAGGCTTTTTCCTTTCCTTTCTTCTTTATTGGATGAGTGTTCTAATTCCTTTTTTGTTTCATCCTGTGTTTTCTTTAGTATTTCCATTTCCTTTTTGAGCTTCTCAATCTCTACTTGGTGCTCCTTACTTCATTGGTTGGCTTCCTTTTTCAGTGTTTCTACTTCCTTTTGGAGATTGTTTTTTTCTCCCTCTAGTTCTTTCTGGAGTTTGTCAATCTGTTCCTTTAGTTCTTTCCAAAGTTTGTCATTGTATCCCTCTAGGTCCTTTTTGAGTTTTTCATTCTCTTTCTTTAGTTCTCTGAATTCTTTATTTTCTTTCATTTCTCTGTATAGGTCTGCAATTATTCCTCTAAGATCTGTTCCTTGGGTCACCTCCAGGGGGATTCCATTGTAGCTATCTACTACAGGTTTGGTAGAGCCTGGTGTGGGATTATCCTGTGCCTTTCCCATGTTGTCCCTTTGTAGTGTCCCTGGCATATGGGTTTCCCTTTTGTGATTCAAATCACAAATGTCTTTTCACTATGTTAGCAGATGGTTTTGCTTGCCTCCTTCTGATGCTTTTTTTTCTTTCTTTCTTCCTCCTTGTTTATGGAGTATTGACTTTTCTAGGTTTCACGCTTTCAATTTTGTTAATATATTGGATATCGGAAGCCTAATTCACTCTTTTCTTCCTATTCTGAAGGTTCTCAAAAAAAAAAAAAAGTCCAATTGGATATGCTCTACCAATTCCAGTCGGGGGGGGGCATATATGCCTGACTTAGCCACACCCTGGTACCTGCCTGGAGCGACTTCCGGGTTCCTGTGCCTCAGGAGCTGGCCTGCATAAAGCCACAGAGGCACCAAACCTGATCCACTGTCATGGTCACTGGTTGCAAAGGCGAAGGGTGGCTTCACCCAGACAGCCACCCCCTACAAAAGGGTTCAGAGTTGGGACCCTTTTCCAGCAGCCCAGGAGACAATGTGCCCTAAAATCTACCTGCCTGGAGGGACTTCCGGATTTCTGTGCCTCAGGAGCTGTCCTGCACAAAACCACAGATGCTTCTAACCCGACCAGCCAGTCACCAGCTGCAAAGGCGAAGGGTGGCTTAACCCAGACTTAGTGTTCACTCTTGTGGCAATTCTGTGTTGATGTGTGGATGAAGTGTCAGAAATGTTTCTCCTTTAGCTGGGGTATGTTAATTTCTGAGCTCAGGAGCAAAATTTCTGTGGAGTTTGTAGTTTTTACCATCAGTCTTCAGAAGTCTGTGGAAAGCTGACACAGCTCTACAGTGCTCTATTGATGCCAGGATTTGAGATCACAGTGAGAGTGAGCTGTGATTCCTGGGGACAAAGGCAAAGATTTCACACTACCCTGAGGTGGAGGTGGGTGAAGCTGAGGCCTCATTGAAGGTCTCTAACTGGGTTGGTGTTCTGGAACCACTCACAGTTTCTGGGATATGTGGTGGAGGGAAGGATCTGGGTGTTTCTTCTGTCTGGGAAGGGGAAGGTTTTGGGGAATGAATATGTGGGTTGAGGTTAGCAGTGAGCCACCCACGTGGGTCTGGATATCACATTGTGTTAGCTTCAGGGCTTTATTGTGATGGTGTCCTACTTGGGTCTCCAGGTCATGTGGGATGACTGGGGAGTCACTGGGGTGTATCTGGCTTGGGGAAAATGAATCCCAAACTAAATGCTGTGGTCAGGAAGTGGTTGGGGGTCACTGGTAGACAGTGGTAGGGACTGAAGTTGAGAGGAAGGGGGGCAGATACCACAGACCTGGGACTCTGAATACTGTAGGGTAAATGGAGAGTCTCTGATTCGGAGAGCTGGGAACAAGGGAATCCCAAAGGGAGGAAGGGATTGTCAGAATGATGTGAGGCTCTTTGGCAAGTGAAATTGGAGTTGTTTTGGGATGATTTGGAGTGCAGAAGCCACAGAACTGAATCTTCCAATAAATATGATATTTAAAACTACAACTTAATCAATCTTTACTAAATTTAAAGATTCCTTCTACATATTATAAGTGGCTGCTTATATGCCTTCAAAATCTGGGCAGAAAGATTGTAAGTGCCAGAAAAACAAGGCACTTGCTGCTAGTTAATGATACCAGACATGATAGGGAAGTTTATACCCACAAAAATCTCCATAGTAGAAGAGCCTAACAAGATACACATAATGACAAAATCAGTTGAAATGCCAGTTTGGATGGGATAATTCATGGGGTTCCACCTTTAGGTGAAGAATTATAGGCAATCAATGGCTACTGAGGGAGGGTGAATCAGTTTTCATCAAGGAATAACTCCCTGAGAAGTTATTTATTCTTAAGTAGGCACCCTTAAAAATATATATACACCAATAGCACTAAATGGACTCAATCCATTATGTATGTGTATTTATAACAATAATAAATATATAACAGAGCAAGACGTTTGAGAGAGTGGTCACATATGAAGAGTTGGAGAAGAAATGAAAGCAAGGTGGGGGGATGCAAATACAATACTCGTGTGTGAAATCCTCCCCCCAAATCTAGTTAGAAACGGCCAACTTTAAAACCACCTGTATAAATCCATGCCATATTCACATTAAATGTTTCTAATGACTCAGAACTTTTGGCAGATATGCCAAAACCTACAAGAATAAGAGACACCAGATTTTCCAGGGTAATATACAAAGCAAAGCTATACTGAAATAGCACTAACTGGAAATTTAAACATATATTATGAAATACAGCTTTTTACATACAGCTCAGTTATGTTTAAACTACATATTCAAGCCTTAAGAATCTGAGACATGGGAAAAAAAAGATATTTCACAAAAAAGCATGATTTGAACCCTGCTACAAACATCATACCCTGTTCGGTTATTAAGTTGTTAATGTGAAATCGAGAATACAAAAAAAAAAAAAAGTCTATTGCCACAATTACTTTACATTTGTGGAATTCCTAATAACAGATCAACTGCCATCAAGAGAATAGATCAGAATTAGGATCAGGGAAAAAAAAAGAATCAGAGACATGGGTCTTTCCCGAGATGTTCGGGACAGAATACAGTTCATCCAATAAGAAAACGACTGGAGTAACTTGGATAAAGTGGCAGTGAGGGAGAATTATTTATTTTAATCAGAAATCTAAGATAAAAATAAAGGTAAAGATAGGGTTGGAAAAATGATTTGTCACTTAAAGCTACCCAAGAGCTTCCTGATAAGGTAGAAATAACGTTTTTTAAAATGATGAAAAGGAGGGCTGGAGAGATGGCCTAGCGGTTAAGAGCGCCGACCGCTCTTACAGAGGACCCGGGTTCGATCCCCAGCACCCACATGGCGGCTGAGAACCGTCTGAAATTCCAATTCCAGGAGAACTCCAGTTCCAGGGGAGTCCGATGCCCTCTTCTGACGTCCGCGGCATTGCACGACACGGGTGCACAAACTTGCATGCAGACAGTACATTCATACACATACAGAAATAAATAAAATTAAAAAAAAATGATGAAAAGGGAAAATGAAAAAATATAGTAGAAAAAATACATACATACCTAAGGAATTTGAAAAAGCAAACATGATAAAGAAATTTAAATTAAACACTAAATTATTAAATGCAATACAATTTTAATTGAGCAATTATGAAAATATGAATGAGATAATGCATATTAAAAACCTCACACCTCCCTGACATATAAAGAATATGAAAGTAGAATTCATTAAAAGTCATTAAACAGGCGCTGGGCCAGAGGGTCCGGAGAGTCCGGCGGCCAGGGCGGCTGCGCCTTTGGGCAGGATACCCAGAAGCCACCTGGGCGAGTAGCTTGGGTTGCTGGGGCCTTGAGGGCGGGACCCGGGCGCTGGGCCAGAGGGTCCGGAGAGTCCGGCGGCCAGGGCGGCTGCGCCTTTGGGCAGGATACCCAGAAGCCACCTGGGCGAGTAGCTTGGGTTGCTGGGGCCTTGAGGGCGGGACCCGGGCGCTGGGCCAGAGGGTCCGGAGAGTCCGGCGGCCAGGGCGGCTGCGCCTTTGGGCAGGATACCCAGAAGCCACCTGGGCGAGTAGCTTGGGTTGCTGGGGCCTTGAGGGCGGGACCCGGGCGCTGGGCCAGAGGGTCCGGAGAGTCCGGCGGCCAGGGCGGCTGCGCCTTTGGGCAGGATACCCAGAAGCCACCTGGGCGAGTAGCTTGGGTTGCTGGGGCCTTGAGGGCGGGACCCGGGCGCTGGGCCAGAGGGTCCGGAGAGTCCGGCGGCCAGGGCGGCTGCGCCTTTGGGCAGGATACCCAGAAGCCACCTGGGCGAGTAGCTTGGGTTGCTGGGGCCTTGAGGGNTTTTTTTTTCTTTCATTTTTTAGCTATAAGTGATAATCCATGAGTATAAGCATCCTTCGTGCAAAACCAATCTACAGATTGTTGTGCCCAAACCCCTGCCTTCTTATACCGTACACACAACCTGCCCAGAGTGGCACTACTCATTGTGGCCTGGACCCTCCCAGATTACCCAACAATCAAGACAATACTCCACAGATGTGGCCACAGGCCAATCCAATGAAGCCAATTCCCCAATTGAGGCTCCCTCAACCCAGGTGTGTCAAGTTGACACTAAAGCTATCCAGCACAGTGACCTAAAACAAGAATTGTGTTCTCTTAATCTAGTCAATGTGTAAAATGAGCTTTCTACTTGCCACTTCATAGATGTTATATTGGCTGGAACTAGAGGTTGCATTACAGGTTTAAGCTGGAATCCTTAAAACTTCCACATTATACGGAGCAAAGCAAATCACAGAATTACTGAACTTTAAACGGGGTATGGAATTAAATCCACCCATTAATGGAGAAAGGTACAAAATTTGCTTTTTTAATTTAACACATAACAACTGTATACAAACAAAAGAGGATTATATAACATAAATTACACAGATTAATTGCCAACTTCAAGTGGTCCTTATAGTAAAGGACAGGTGGAATTTCCCAGGGTGCAAGACCTAAGAGTCAACCGTTTTATGGAGGCCAAAAATACCATGTAGACTTTCTAGCAAACCCCAGCAATAGAGAATGTTTGGATTTACAAATCTAAGTTCCTTTGGTGAGAGTAAGGGAAATCTGCACCTAGGAAAGGGAATGAGGAATACCTCGTGTAAGCAGGACCGGCAGGAACTGTTTCTTGTTGTTCAAGAAATCACTGCTTTAAATCTTTCTAAAGCTTACACCTGGTCATTACTTAAATGGATCACACACTTCCTTCTGTGAACATAGAAAAAGAAGGTGTTTGTTTTGAGAGTTTGGAGACTACCACTAAATATATCCAGTTTTTAAATTAGGACAGCTGGGCACAGTGACACACACATATAGTTCCAACTACTCAGAAAGTTAAGGCAGGAATAAGGGATGTGCCCAGGAGTTTGAGGCCAGCCTTTAGAACATTATGGACTTAATTATTTTTTTAATTACCCTAGTCAGACAACAGTCTAAGTAGTTGTGTGAATCATAGATACCATGTGTCAGATATAATGGGAAACCACATATAATACAGACCTAAGTGCTATGAACTGTCACACAAGATGCACATGTACACTAACTTCAAATTCTCCTGTTCTCATCTGACAGTGCAGCCTAGTTTTATCTTAGCCTCTATATGGAGCCAGTTGACCTCAGTTTATGGTCTCTCCTTAAGGCTCTACCATTTGTTTCTCTCTTGTGATACGTACGTGAAATTCTCTGGCTTGGGGTAGCTTTGGTTGCCATTGACATTTAGGTTCCATAGCCTCTCAAGCTAAGCACAGAAAAGCCAAGAAAGGTTCTGTTGATATCAAACGCCGTGATAGTCCCATATTAATCTGGCTCCAGATTTACAAAATGGAGCAAAGCAATATTTAACAGTTCCAACATATGGTAAAGTTTGAGAAGCAGTAATTGAAGGTTTGTGCTGATTGTGCCTACTTCTCAGGTTGAGTGAAACTCATAGGGGCTGACTCAGCTCCTGAATGCTGCACATCTGCAATTTGCTCTCATCTAATTGTGGGAATTCCACTACTATGATCAGAAATTGCACTGTCCTGGCAGCAAACAGAATTTCATCTGCATGAGTAAGGTTCCCTTTTAAGACTAGCTTCTACAGGTGACTTCTAAAAATTTTTACTGAACTTTTGTACATTTCATATAATAGTTCTTGATCAAATTTAGAATACCTCTCCCATCCAGGTCCCCACACTCCACCCACCAAACCTCATGTATTCTACCATATGTGGTAAGTGTCATTCATTAAACAACATTGGTTTAAAGGTTTTGATAAAAATGGTAATGCATCAGTCAAGCATTTCTTCCCAGATATCCTATGATGTAAGTTCATCCACTGGAGTCTAGTCAACCTTTCTAGAGATATTGAGTAAGATCTACTGAACCTCATCTAGCAGTAATCAGTCTCTAACGGTTCCTAGGCTAGGGCCAAACTGCTGCCCATTTTCCCTCTGGGCCCTTGTCTCAATGTGTTGGCATGGGTCTTGATCTTGATTGCTCCAAGCTCACATAAGCAAGTTCCAGTACCTTGATAGCCTCTGTTTCCCCATGTTCATGGATCAACCCTGGCTCTTTAACAATCAGTCTGCCCCCTCCTCGACAATGGCCCCTGAGCCATGGGTGGGTAAGTTTTAACACACTCTGCAGTCTTATTCTGTAAAGCTTAGCTAGTTGTGGCCGTATATGTACATTACATTCTGTTGTATAAGGAAGCTTCGCTGGTGAGAGTTTGCAGATGAACTCTCTTGTTCTGCTATGTTCCATGAGCCTTAGGTGTAGAGGTCCCATTGTAGATATTTCTCCTATGGGTGAGCATCTCTCAGACATATATCTTCTGTATGTGCTCAGTTGTGGAACTTTGCAGTAGCCTCCATCTGTTGCAAAAGTAAGCTTTTTTGATTATTGGTGTATGGTATACTTTTCTGTAAAAATAAAGATCTATATTTAGCATATGGAAAGAAATATTGTCTAGAGATATGACAGAGATAAGATTTTTCTCTGGGGTCTATGAGCCCACAAGCATGTATATTTGGCCACAATTACAGAGTCACCAATACGTTCACTCCCAATGAGAGGGTTTAAGTCCAATTAGATGGATGTTGATGCACCTTCCCCCAGGCAACAGTGTCTCTACTGCACCAGTACAGTGTCATTATGTTATGTGCTAGTCATTATGGTTATTCGGCTTTAGGGCTAGGTTGGACTGTTGACTGATTTTCTCCAGTAGCAGCTTACATATTATCCTCTAGAACTATGAGAGCTGGTCTTCAGAGAGAAAGTTTCCAGGTCAGTTCCTTCTCCATTGCTTCAAGTCCTGTGTCTGAAGTTTGTCCTGTCTTCAGCAGTAGGAGATAACCAAGGGCTCTGGCAATAGCCTGTATCATTTTGGAAGCTTCTTGGACTACTCAGAGGGAGGAGGGAGATCTCTCTTTTCTGGCCCCACACTCCTTGCCATACAGCCCTCAGGCATAGACAGGCACTACAATTCAGACACCATTTGTGTATTTCTCAGGGGGTTCTGGGCCAACACGTCTCCCTCTGGCTTCCCTCACCACCCAAGATCTACTCATCTATCTTCTCTGTCCCCTATTCAACCTCTCTCTTCCCTCCTTAGTCCAAGTACTGGCATTATAGCCACCCACCCCTGATAACACCTGCCCCCACTATTCCCCTCTCCAGACTTCCCTCATCTCCCATCTGCATAGTCCCCTGCATGTCCTTCCCTTCTCCCCTTCTAGCCAAACACTCTCACTTTCCACACCTCCCCCTTAGTAACTTCTGTCCCCGACTATCCCACTCTTTGAGTCTCGTTCCCTTTACCTTCATGTTTCCTTTGCACTCCTGCTGTTTATATCAGGATATATACTTACATATAAGTGGCTGGTGCTATGGCCCTCAAATGAAGGAGAACATACATCACTTGCTTTGCTGGGTTTATGTTATTTCACTTAGTATAGCATTCTCTAGTTCCATTCATTTCTTGCAAATTTCATGATTTTATCTTTCCTTACTGCTAAAGAGAACACCATTGTGCAAATGTAACACATTTTCATTATTCATTTGTCAGTTGAGGGACATTCAGATTGTTTCCATTTCTTAGCTATTGTGAAAAGAGCAGGAACAAACATGGATGTACAGGTATCTCTACAGTAGGATGAGTTCTTTGGGTATATGTCAAAGAATAGTATAACTGGATCATATAGATTCATTTTTAGTTGTTCTGGGGGGGGGTCATGACTTTAATTTCACTCTCAGATGGCAGTGGCAGGCAGATCTCTGTGAGTCCAACGTCACCCTGGTCTACATACTAAGTTACAGGCTAGCTGGGGCTACAGGGAGAACCTGTCTCAAAAATATAAAAAAAAAAAAGGGTTCTCCACACTACTTTCCAAATTGGTTTCCGGAGATTACATTCCCACCAGCAGTGAATGAGTGTTCCTTTTTCTTCACATCCTTGCCAGCATTTGGTATATTTTGTTCTTATGACTTTAGTCAATCTGACTGGGGTAAGATGAAATCTTTAATTTTTTAATTTATTTTTTATGTGTATGAATATGTTGTCTGCATGTAGGTTTGTGCACAAGTGTCACCATGTGGGTTCTGGGGATCAAACCCAGGTCCTCTGCAAGAGCAGTCAGCGTTCTTAACCACTAGGCCATCTCTCCAGCCCAAATATGGAATCTTAAAGTGGTTTTAAACTGCATTTCTCTAATTTCTAAGGATGTTAAGCACTCACTAAGGTGTTTCTTAGCCATTTTTATTTCTTCATTTGAGAAATTTCTGTTCAGATTCATAGCCTATCTTTTTATTGGGTCATTTATTTTCCTGTGTCTTTGATTTTTGAGTTCTTTGTATATTGATCTCTCTCAAATGTACAGTGGATTTCCTCCTCATTTCTTTGGTTGGTTCTTTTGCTTTACAGAAGCTTTGTAGCTTAATGAGGTCCAACTTGTTGATTGTTGACTTTAATGCCTGGGCAACCTATGTCTGATTTAGAAAGTCCTTTCCTACACCTATATCTTATACAAGTGTTTCTTTATAAAAAGAATGATGTTGAATTTAGTCAAATGTCCATTCCTTTACATACTTATATAAGTCAATTTGTCTTTTAATCTAGCAATGTAAGAAACAACAATAATTGGTTTCTTTTTTTTTAATTAGTTTTTTATTGATGCTTTGTGCATTTCATACATTTTTTTCCATTTCAGTTCAGGCTTATTTCCCTTTCCCTCCCCCCCCCACCCCATCCCAGATCATGCATTCTGCCATAACTGTCCTGCATCTTTCTCTCAGTTTTTTTTTTCATTTTTAGCTATAAGTGATAATCCATGAGTACAAGCATCCTTCATGCAAAACCTATCTGCAGGCTGTTGTGCCCAAACACCTACAGCCCCACCATCCAGTGGGGGGTGACAGGTTGTTTGTTCAATCAAGTTGATCAAATGAGTGTCCAGACTACATTGCTGTAGTTTCACCATTCACCCCAATCGCAGCCCTTACATTCTACCACGCCCCCTCTTCCGCAGGTTGTTCCCTAGGCTTAGAAAAGGGGCACAGGTGGATGAGAGGTAAAACAGTCCACTCTCTCTGGAGCTGTTGACTTGGACTCTGGTCAATTCTGGCTGTTTCCTTTCATGGGCTGACAGTTTGTCCAGGAATAACCTTTCGATCCTACTAATGAAGAACAAGCAATTAGATATATAGGTATTTAAGCAGCACTAATAGTTATGGTAGGTTACTTTAGCATAGACACATGTTTGGATATGTTAATCCATGAATTACAATTTTCCCCCCTGTTAAATATGACAGGGTCTTACTGTGGCTTATAACATCTCCTAACCTGTAGAGGATGTAAGCTTGTGGCATCAGCCATGGGTTATTTCTCCAAGGGGAGAGCCAATAGCCAATTAGATTTGGGATATACAGGCACATGGCTGCCTCTGCTGCACAGTATTTCCAGGCAGGTGATGTGTAGCTGGTGCTGACAGTGGAGTCTTGCTTGACTCAGGGAGACCCATATTTGCTTTATTGGTTTAGTGGCCTTTGGTAACACTCTCTGGCATTCCAGAGGCCATCTGTACACTTGCATGTGTGGTCTCAATACATCCCTCCCATGTTAACGTCAGGTCTTCGGCAGCAGGGTCTTATTGCCTCTCCTCCTGTAGGTATCCCAACCTAGAGGCAATTGGTTTCTTAATGTAAAAATTTACAAACTTGGTTTTCCTATAGCAAAGCCATATTATTTATATATTGATATATGTTGATTACTTTGTTGAAATATTTTTGCCTGTATATTCATGGAGAAACTGATTAGTAATGTATCTTTCTCATATCATAACTTTGCTTTTGCAATCATGCTTGCCTAATCTCTGTACACACTGAAATTATTTCTAGATTTAATTTTATGTGTGCCTTACCCATAGATGCTCTGTCACTCTGGAGTCTTTCTGTTGTTTGGGTCACTAGAAAAGGAAGGGTGGGGACCAAGTCAGTCCAGGATCATCCCAGGAAACTTTCTTTCCTTACCATGTGAGAAGGTAAAGAGAAGGTACAGAAGATGCTGAGTCTGTGTAAAAGCAAGTTATTTTGTGATATGCATTCTTTCTTGCACTGTGAATGTAATATAAAACATTGAGAATCTTGGTCACTTTTTTCTTTATTTTTTTCATTTTTTTAACAATAAGTAATAATTTATGATTACAAGCACCCTTCATGTAAAACCATTTTGCAAGCAGCTGTGTCCAAACCCACACAGCCCAAGGGTCCCACCATCCAGCTTGGGGGGGCTTGTATGTACACTCAAGTTGATCAAGTAAGTGTCCAGTCTATATTGCTGTAGTTTCACCATTCACCCCAATCGCATCCCTTATATTCCACCATGCCCCCTCTTCCGTAGATTGTTCCCTAGGCTTAGAAAAGGGGCACAGGTGGATGAGAAGCAAAACAGTCTACTTTCTCTGGAGCTGTTGTTTTGGACTCTGGTCAATTCTGGCTGTTTCCTTTCATGGGCTGACAGTTTGTCGAGGAATAACCTTTCAATCCTACTAATGAAGCACAAGCAATTAGAGATATAGGTATTTAAACAGTACTAATTGCTATGGTAGGTTACTTTGGTATAGACACAGATGTTTGGAATCTTGGTCACTTTTTAAAAATAACTTAGCAGAAAAGTTTTCGTGTGCCTGAGAACCTCTAAATATCACTGACTTAGAATTTCTTGGCATTTATAGGTGTATGAAATATATGCGTCAGTGGAAATAATGTTGGTCATGGCTGAAAATGAATCCATTACATATTTACTATGTTTTTAGCTAAGCTACTCTGTGACATTTGTGGAAGTCCTCCATCTGGAAAACAACCTGTTTCTTTTCACTTATGAATATAAAAGTCAAAAACAAAGATCATGAAGCTCCTAATTGCCAGGGAAGGTTGTTCTATTCATGGTATTTATGGATGTAAGAGGTTCAACCTATGGGAATCATGGCTGAGCCAAGCATTGTTCATTATCAAGAAGAGCACTAGGAGTGGTGTGTGTATTCATTTCCTCAGCCCATATAAGCCTTGGATAGGAATGTAAATGCTTTCACTTGAAAATTATTTTAGCAGTACCTATAATTGTCATTAGTTTTAAAATGACTTAAAAGACTTGGGGGATGTTCTGTACTAACCCACTTGCCTCGTCAGTATACCCAAAGCTCTGAATTTTATTCCCTGTACCAAAAAATTAATTGAAGTAATTTAAAATGGTGTCTCTGACGTATTTCTTAAACCTCCAAATAAATTTAAACATGTTTATATTTGTCATTATGGTGTTTGAAATACATCTAGAAAAGTTTAATTTAATATACATGCTCCCATTCCTTTTCATTATCAATAATTTACTTTCTGGAAACGTGAATATTTTGTGTAATGAGCAGTGGTGCACTAGACACTGGCAAGGTCGGGACTGTGGTTATTCACTTTGTGTCACAGCAGCAAGAGCTTCCTGTCTCTTTCTGTCTCTGTCTCTCTTTCTCTCATATACACACATGCCTACCTGTACAGGAATGCATACATACATGCAAAATAAAGTTGGACACTACTCGAAGTATTTAGAGTCTTAGGAACACATATATGAAATTGGTACACCTTGCATGAATAATGACATCTAAGGGATGCATTCTTTATAAAGTGATGCTCTTAGAATGTGCTTTAGAATCTCACTGGACTGCTTCTTGAAATACTTTAATCTACTTTAGATGAATTAAGAGGCTCTCTGAATTATACCTGAGTTAAGGAGATTAACAAGGAGACTCTTGAATTTTAAACCAAATGTCACCAATCTCCCATTGTAAGAAATAGACTCTGGCCTTACCTTCCATAAAAGCTGGTTTAGCTTATCCTAATCTGTGATGTTAAAATGCTAGTCAAAATAGAAGAATCTATCGTCTTCACCATCTGAGAATATTACATGAAAGATCATAGATTTAGTGTTAGAAAATATATTGAAAAAAGGTACTTTCAGAAATATGATATATGAAGGCTGGACTACAGAATTTTATGCTTCTATTTGTGACCTGAAGAGAAAAATCATCTCATATTAGATGTCATGTCTTCTGAGGCAATCATTCAGGCAACACAAAAGGGGAGGCTTTGTTGAAATAAAACCAAATCTCTGTCTCTATTAGTCACTGCATCTCATATACCTGAATTATCTCCTGACACTTCTAGGACATGTGGACAGTCTAACCTCTCAAACAAGATGACCTCAATTAAGGGAGGGCCAAGATTTCCTTCATCCAAATACATTTCTTCCTCAATTGTTTTTGGCACCTATTAGAAAACAAGCATCTCAGATGGAGAAGGGTACTTAGCCAATCTCTACTAACAATTTCTACTAAAAATTTCAGAGGAACTTCAAAGGCAGCCAGAAGTCCCTGAAAAAGAAAACAAAGGTAAGCTAAGTCGTTGTAATTCTGCTGTAAGAAAAATTTCCTAGTGCACTAAAAGCATACTGATAACAGAAAACTACAACTTTTATTTTATAAAACTTAGAAATAATTTCACTTTTGAATATTTGATTAAGAAAATAAAAAGGAAAGCCAAAATGGACAGAAAAAATTAAAGTGTGTAAAACTGATAATGGGCGGGCTTTGAGAATTTAAAAATAACTGTACTCATTAAGAAATGCTGAGGCAGAGGCAGTTGGATCTCTGTGAGTTCAAGGCCAACTTGGTCTACGGAGCGAGCTCCAGGCCAGCTGAGACTAAAGGGAGACCTTGTCTCAAAAAAAAAAAACAAATGCTGAACAACAGGTTGTATTTTGACAAAAGGACATGTAAAATGTAAACACATGGTAAACAGGATTACTAGTCCTCAGGAGAATGTACACTGGAACAACAACAAAGTAACACTGAATACTCACTAGAACAAGCAAAACTAAAGACACATGCAAATACAGTATTCACTCTACTCAAGATGTAGAAAAACCAGATACTCATTTACCACTGTAGAAAATGAAACTGTTCAATGTTTTTTGGAAACCTAAGATATTTTTATAAAAATTAATTAACAAAAAATTTAATTAACATTTACTAACATATAACTAAGCTGATCTACATTTCTAATTTACTTAAGAGGAAATAATAGCTTTTGTCTACATGGAGATTTAGAAATGAATATTTGTAGCATTTTAACTCATGATAACCCAAAATAAAAAAGAAATACTCATCAACAGTGCAGAGCACAGGAACAGAGCACAATGGACCAATTCTCAGAAATGAAAGCTAGTATGTAGCTGATACGTGAAGCACATGGAAGAATCTAATCTTCATACTCTGTTTCATATAAAATATTAGAAGATAAAACTAATACATAGTGACCTAAATCAGACTAGTGGGTGGCTGGGTTGGGAGGAATGATAGACTGTAGGAGGGCATGCAAACTCCATGGAGGTGATTGAAATATTTGATATTTTGAATTCACAGCTTCATCTGATGTACAGATCGCCAAGCCCATTAGATTGGCACATCTTAAATAGATGTTTTATCATTGTTAATTGAAATTAATATTTTACTGTAAACTTATTCAAAAAAGATGAAGAAATAGGATCTTAAAGAGTACAACATAAGTGTTATGTAAAATACTAGACAATGCATATTTTTTAAATTATTTATTTATTATTTTCTTATGCGTATGAGTGTACTGTTTGCATGTAGGTTGGTGCACCCGCGTTGTGCAGTGCTGCAGAGGTCAGAAGAGGGCATCGGATTCCCCTGGAACTGGAGTTAAAGACGGTTCTTTGCTGCCATGTGGGTGCTGGGAATCAAACCCAGGTCCTCTGCAAGAGCAGTTGGAGCTCTTAACCACTAGGCCATCTCTCCAGCCCTGACAATGCATATTTTAATACCAAAAAGGAAGACTGACACAATAAGGGAATGTGTGCTTGTGTCTGTCTGTTTCTGTGTGTCTGTCTATTGGTGTGTGTTTGTATCTATATATCTGTCTGTATGTGTGTATGTATAAGTCAGTCTGTCTATGTATGTATGTATGTATGTATGTATGTATGTATGTGAACTTCAGTCAAATTGACCATAACATAAATGGGAATAATTACCTGCAAAATTAATTTAAAGATTTTTAAGATTATCTACAAAAGCAAATTACTTCTTTCACCTTCCTAAAGTGACTTACAAGTTCTCGGTTTTGAACCATGCACTATACTATTTAAGTAGTAGCTGGGTCTCCTGCCCTGTTCAGTTAATATGTGTATTCTAAAATGAAACTATAAAAACAGTGTGGCTTGCATGTCAACATCTTCCCCATGGGTAGCTCTGAATTCTACTTATTTCTCTAGCTGACAATCATCTATTACTTTATGCTGCTTAGCATCACAGGGCACATCAGCTGAAAAGAGTGAGTTGAGATTCCTTCTGCATCATGTTTCAATGAAAATGCTGTCAGCGAAATTCTGACTGCTGAATTTTTATAACACATTCTACTATAAGTTATAGAAAGAACATAATGTTGAAACAAATTCATGCTGTCTGAGTAAGTATTGGCAGTTTGGAAAACTTGTAAAGAAATCAAATGGCATCCATTATATTTAACAAGACACCATCACACATTATTATGCCAATCAAAAAAGACTCCATGACAGAAAGCTGTTGCCAGCTTTGTACAAACAGAGCTTCTGTACTTGGTGTGTGTCCTTGAGGGGACCGATTATTCTGCTTATAAAAATATGTACCATCAAAATAGAAAGGGGTTGTTATTAAAGAATGAATTATTATTTTAGAGAATTGTTTATTTCTACCCTTTGGTGTGTATTATAAATTTTCAAAGATAACATTTTGAAAGTTTCAATTATTATTCTTATAAAATGTCACACAGATTTTATAGCCTTGAGTAAGTGCTCACAGTAAATTATTGTTAAGGCTTTGGCAATTCCAGTGACATTTTCAGCCTCCATCTTTTCATTTGACTGTTACGAGTGGAGGTAATTGGGTAATGATAAGCCAAAAATATAGGAAGGAAAATGAATTTTCAAAGTCCCTGTACTAAAATTTATAGTAAGATTTAAGCTCATATATTTTTACATTTGATAACATAAGACTTTATCGGGGCTGGAGAGATAGCCTAGCGGTTAAGAGCACCGACGCTCTTGCAGAGGACCCGGGTTCGATCCCCAGCACCCACATGGCAGCTAAAACCGTCTGTAACTCCAATTCCAGGAGAACTCCAGTTCCAGGGGAATCCGAGACCCTCTTCTGACCTCCGCGGCATTGCACGACATGGGTGCACAGACCTGCATGCAGACACTACATTCATACACATACAAAAATAAATAAATAATAAAAAATTAAAAAAAGACTTTATAATATGTGCAATATATAATAACAAAGTGCATTCCTACATTTCTGTTGTTTGTATTATGCGATTAAATTATTATATTAATCTTTATAAATAAGTTTCAACAACCTATTGAATACTGAGTTTGAAAGATAAAATGATACACGATCAATATAAACATACCACTAGTAATGTATAATTTTTTTGGTGTTTTTGAGAAAGGGTCTCCCTGTAACCCCAGCTGACCTGGAACTCGTTCCATAGACCAGGCTGGCCTTGAACTCACAGAGATCCACCTGCCTCTCCCTCCCATGTGCCACATGCCTGGGCTGTAATATATAATTTTAATATCTTTCATTCTCATTATTTTACTTAATTACAAGTAAATTACAAATCAGTGCTTGCAAAACCCTCACTCAATGTAGATCACAAGCTATTTAGAATTTGAAGTTTCTATTTTCAAAAAGGTTACACTAACGCATAAAATAAAATAGATAACTGTAAAGTAAGACTGCCAAACAGTTCCATGTACTACAAATAATTATAGAACAGTTTCTTTCAAAGTAGACTACTGTCTAAAAACCATAAGATTTGTGCCATTTAATCTGACCCTTATCCAATGCACAGGATTTCAATTAGTGATGCTATGAATAGAATACATACATACATACATACATACATACATACATACATATGTACATATTTATATTTGTGGAAGGAGTAATGATATAAGCTAAAAGTGACTATGGAAAATTAAAGTACATTATATAAATGATAACCTCATTATTGATTTGTTGATTGTGAATTGTTTATACATAAAGCAATAAGAAATGTGAGCTAGTTATAATGGAGGAAGTTGATAGGTAGTTGATATTACCAATTTTGAAAAGTATTTAGATCTAAAAGCCCACCCACGGCTTGGGCACCATTTCAGAAGAAGCAGCAGAAAGATTGTAAGACCTAAGGCTGATGGATGAATGTAAAGAAGTAGTGGCTTACAGTCATGTGAACTTGTAGCAATGTCAGGGACTGGACACATACCAACTCAGATCTCAAACTGAAGCAAGAGAAATAGGTGGGGGACTGATCCTAGACTGAGAACTACAAGAGACTGAATACTGTTGGGTGAGGAAGACTATGCCTTACCTAAGATTCCTAGATATGCTGACTAGACTCCAGGGGATCTATTTGCACAGAAGGACATCTAGGTTTGGGAGCTTGACTGGATAGAGCTTAGCTTGGATGTTTTAATGTAATGCATGAGTTCTGACAGGGGATTGGGACATGGGGGGATTGGGTTTGATTGGGAAGCATTGTATAAGTTGTACAAACCATCAATAAAAACAATTAAAAAATTCTTGAAAAAGAATTTGATAAAACATAAAAGGGAACCACATTACATTCGGGCATACAACTATTCTATTAAACTTGGTGGTAGTGTGCTTGAAGAAAAGTAAATAGATCACACATTTTACTTTGGAAATGCAAAGCATGCATATAATATGGATGAGGCTTCAAAGCCTATAATGCCATTTTTTAAAAAAATTAGAAGACTTCTATGTAGATCAGGAAAGTAAAAGTGCTGAGCAATTATTTATTTCTGCTTAATAAATGGTATATTAGAATTTTGTGCAGTGATAGCCACAGTGTTATATAATAGCAGGCTGACAAAAAAGTGAGATTTATTGAAATTTGGCTTCTTCTGGTTGAAAATGGCATGGGCTATTTATGCTGTTGCTACAATATATTAGCTTATATCACATCAATTTTGCCACCAAAAACAATTAGAAAAGGTGAATAAAATCTATAAAGCAGAGCTAGATATGTCTTACCAAATGCAACAATCTGAATTCAGATCACTAGAAACTGCATAAAGTGTAAAATGGTAGTTGTGTCTGTAACCCCTGCATTCCAGCTGCTCTACAGTGAGAAGAGAGACAGAGAAGGAGAATCCCTGAAAAATTCATCCATCAGCTGTCCTAGAAAGCAAAAACAGATCTTGTCTCAAACAAAATAGAAAGCCACGGCAGCCAAGGTTCACGCCACACATGAACCGTGGCACACATAATCACAGATGCACACACATGCAGAGAAAATACAAGGAGACACACAAATACACCAATTTTTAAGACAATGTTTTAAAATTTTAAATAATCAAACAAATATTTAAATGAACTAGAAGGTCAAAGAAAGAGAAAATTATTAGAATTGTGGTTAGCATTTGATGCAATTTTAACCCAATACCTTTATAGATACTAAAATGACTACCAAGGATTTTAGAAGCTGAGTATATAAAACAGGACCAGATTAACAAAAAAAATGTGGTGCTGGATACTTCAAGGTCAACATCGTGCAGTATGGATTCCTAAATGTTTGTGTGAAGGAGCATTCGCTCTGTGGCATAGAATAGCTTCCCTAGAAACTAAGTCTGTGTTTGAGGTACTTGGATTGTACTGAAACAATTATTGCCCCCTAACTGCTCTTATTTAAAAGTACTCTCTAATATGTAACTTTGTCAAGATCCTCAATATTTTGTGTCTAAAAAAAAGGCCTGATTTTTCTTATTTAATAGAAACCAAGACTATAAAGCGATACAATAAAATTTGAAGGAATAATAGTGAAAAAGACAATAGAAAGATTCATGGGAATTGGAGATTGGAGGTGTCAGACTCATGATTTAAATTAAATAAGAATAAATATTTAAGAAATTAGATGAATTGGTGAATTTCACTAATTGTTCTTATGAAAAAAAAAACAGTCTTCAACTGTAACAATCCAATGTAGATATTTTATAATATCTAAAGAAGATACTGAAATGAAAGTTAAACAAAATGAAGTACCCAGAAAGTATCCTGGAGGAAAAGACTAAGTATTCATGAAGATCGTGATAGATGGGCCAGGCCGAATGAGGACCACACGAGGGATGGGGCAGCTAAGAATGCATACTGTTCTTCCAGTGGACTGGAGCTCAGTTCCCAGCACCCTAGTCAGGCAATTCCCAATAGACCACAAAGAGGACAATGGAGACCAACCCCCACATTTAAATTAAAACCCTAACTAATTACATCACAAGGAGGTTACTGGAAGCAGGCAGAGTTGTCTCCTGTTGCCATTTGCTGTCAACCTCAGTGGTCTTTGAAATCCCCATCTACTACAAGGCTGTCTCTCTGCCTCCCCTCAGTGTTGGGGTTACTGGAGCATGCTGCCACCTGCAGCATTTTACAGCGCTACTGTTTGTAAGTAGACACTTTAGCCATTGAGCTTTGATCTCTAGTAGAAGGAGAAAACTGACTCCTTCAAGTTGTCCTTCATGTTCCACCCAAACACACACACACACACACACACACACACACACACACACACACACACGTGTTTTAAGAAATACTATCACTAAATACTCTATAACTAAGTTGATAATTTCTTGGGCGGCAGAGGCAGGTGGATCTCTGTGAGTTCAAGGCCAGCCTGGTCTACATAGTGAGCTCCTGCCCAGCTGGGACTAAAGGGCAACCCTGTCTCAAAAAAAAAAAAATAAATAAAACCATGTATTTTCTAATAAAAGCTAGGAAAAAAACAAGTTAGCAAGGAGTATCTTCGACTGGGAACCCAGGTCTTCACTGTTGTTAGTTTGTAAAGAGTCTGAAACACCTTACATCATGGTTTCTCTCCAGATTTACACAAAAATAACTAGCTCAGATCAACATAGGTGGAAAATACATTGAAAGTGCCTATGGTTATTGATACTGTGTTTATGGTTATGGTGATACATGGGAGGTCAAGAAACATGAGATAACAAGGAGGAATACAGCAAACAATCACTCTCTGTGTGATTTTTGACAAGAGGTATTTTGGTGATTTATATATCTCTAATAATAAGAATTTGTCATAAGAATTTAATATGATGTACATAATTTCAGGAATTTTAAATACATGTGGATCTTGTTGCTTACAGGCAATAAAGTCCTTGTGAAATGACATCAAATGTTAAAGTGGAACAAAAGTCAACCCCACTATTTCATTTTATTGCACATAGAGATCTCTATTCTTCCAGCGGACAGGGAGCAGGGGAAGAGGGAACCATACACAATTATATTCATACCACTATTGCCCTTGTGTTTTAAAAATATTTTATTGAGCTTTTGCATATAACAGTTCTTAATCAAATCTAGACTCCCTCCCTCATCCACTAAAAGACAGTTGCCTGGTATCGTTCTGTGAGATAATGTTAAAGTCTTCATGAAGCATAATAATTATGAGGAAAGAGATTGGGCATCACTATCCTGTGAGCTTTGCAGTTATTTACTCCAATGTGAAGAAATTTAGCAGGAATGGAAGATTTTGCCATTCTCTTACTCAGGGTACCATGTCTGAGAAGTGACAGAAGAGTAATGATCTAAGCCATTAAGAAGCGAGGAAAGTAGAAATGGACCATGGAGGAATAGGGAAAGAAAGGAGCTCCACAGAGATGGATTATAGGACACAGGTGCTTTCAAGGGGGAAGTGGGGAAAATGGCGAGGGGAAGAGTTGAAAGGAAGGAGGGAAAATAATACTAGGAATGTCTAAAAAACCCATATGCAAAATATTATGTCATAAACTTACTTTACAATGCATATAATGTGTGTGTGCATGTGTATAACTGAAGATTATCTAACAAAAACCCCAGTGCTAGGCAAGAAAAATCTCCCTTCAAGTCAAGAGACTCCAAAAACAATATTGGCTCTTGCCATAACCTTTGGTTGCCTCCCATGAATTATGCCCAATAATGTTAAATATATAAGATGCCAGGGCTGGAGAGATAGCCTAGCGGTTAAGAGCACTGACTGCTCTTGCAGAGGACCAGGGTTCAATCCCCAGCACCCACATGGCAGCTGAGAACCGTCTGTAACTCCAATTCCAGGAGAACTCCAGTTCCAGGGGAATCCAACACTCTCTTCTGACCTCCGCGGCATTGCACGACACGGGTGCACAAACCTACATGCAGACAGTGCATTCATACACATACAAAAATAAATTTAAAAAAATTTAAAAAAGAATTGTAAAAATATATAAGATGCCAAAGGTCTAAAAAGTACATTTGTAAAATTGAATTTTTTATTTTACTAAATATAATATTTGGCTAAAATAAATTAACATTTTATTAATTCTATATGACTTAAAGCCTTAAATATAAAAGAAAATTTATAGGTGAATGTCTGCATTTCCTTAGAATAGAAACAAAATTTAATATGATATACATTTATATACACAAACTATAAAAGATGGGCAATTTTAACTATATTAAAATTTAACTTTTGAACACCAAATGGTCTTGCAGAGGACCTGGGTTTGATTCACAGCACCCACATGGCAGCTAACAACCATCCCTAACTCCAGTTCAGAGGATCCAATGCTCTTTTCTGACATCCACAGGCATTTCACAACACAGGTGCCCTTACATACATGCACGCAATATATTCATACATATAGAATAACAATAACGATGAAGAAAATATTTAATTTTTTTTCTTAAATTGAAATTTTAATCGTTTTAAGGCATATTAACATGCTGAAGTTAGACACACAAACTCTGTATAAATATTTGCAACACAAACATTTGTATTGAAAAATTAGCAGCTAGAGTCTGTGCAAACTCCCCTGTACAGAAATAAAAAGAATAAGGAAGGGGGAGAGAGAGAAGGGAAGGGGAAAATGGAGGACAAGAGACAGAGAGGAGAGGGGGGAGACACAAGCCTGTAGTCGTTAACAGAGATTCACATAAAAAGCCACATAAAAGTAAACATGACAAGAGTTAACATTCAGAAAGTGCAAGATTAAGCAACACTGCAAATGCGCTACTCTACAACTCAACAATTCTCAGGGGTATACTCTAAAGAATATCCTAATACATAGTTGCTGGGAGAATGGACAACATTGTCAGTAACAGAAAGCTCAAAACAATTTAAAAGTTCATAAGCAAGAAAAGAGAAATTATCCATGGTAGATTTGTAAAAAGTGAAAAATGAAAACTACAAATTAATAAGGTGATTAATTGCAACTGCATTATAGGACATTGAAAAGGTATTTTACTGTATTCCCAAATAGCATGCTCTATTTCTTTTTACTTATAATTGCTTTCTATTGGGTTTGCAATTTGAAATTTCATTGATTTTCTTTCTGCACTAATTTGTTTTGCTCTAGTTTCAAGTTTACTTAACTTCAAAACCAATTCTTAAGTATCTCCATTTTGGGAGTGTTCCATTTTCCTTTGCTCTTCTGTCAATTTGCTTCAAATGATGATTTGTTCTCTGGGTCTGTAAATATCATTACTTCACTTCTTCTGTTTGGTTCAGCTTTTCATTGTGTTGTATTTCCTCACATTTCTGTTTTATGTCCTCAAATAACTTCCCAAAGAAATGTGTTAATATGAAAATAAATTTCTAAGTCCTCGTTTATCTGAACATTGATTCTGCCTCCATTTGGTCAGCTGCTTTTATACACAGAAACTTAATGCCTCCCCAAGTTTCTATGGTTAAAAAATACCAATCATTTAATATGCCATTGTTCTGTGAATCTAAAATTTCAGTAAGACTCAAGTAAGCTCCCTTTTGTTTGTTTTAAATATTTTATTTTATGTCTCTGAGTGCCTGCAATTTGTTTTTGTTCTTGTTTTTTAATTTATTTACTGATGTTTTATGTATTTCATACATCGTTTTTCATTTCTGTTCTGTTCAGATATTCCCCTATCCCTTCCCCCACCCCATCCCATCCCATCCCAGATCATGCACTCTGCCATAACTGTCCTGCATCTTTCTCTCAGTCTTTTTTTATGCTTAGGAATTCACCTTTTCCTCCATTAATTTCATATTACTCTAAAATATGGATACATACTATCCACCCATATACAGTAATTACAGAGTCTGAAAATAATTTGTGGGTGGATTCTAGAGCCCATTGAGAGATTCACATTATAACAACATAGTTGCTTTCAGAGAAACAAAAATATAACCATACTGTTGTTCAGCTTGCCTTTCGTCTGGGGGATTTGGTGTTAGCATCCACAAATGAGGGAAACCATTCTCCATTTGCCTTTCTAGGACTGTGTCAACTCACTCAGCATAATGGCTTCGAGCTCCATCCATTAACCTGCAAAGTTCATAATGCCATTCTTCTTTACCGCTGAATAGTACTCCATTATGTAGATTGTACCACATTTTTGTCATCCACTAGTCTGTTGAGGGGCATATGGGTTGGTTCCAGCTCTTCTCTATTGTGAAAAGAGCTGCAATAAACATGGATGTTCATATATCTTTGCAGTAGGATGAGTCTTTGGGGTATATACACAGGAGTGATATGACTGGGTTAGATGGTAAACTCATTTGGAGTCTTTTAAGGGTTATCCACACTGCTTTCCATAGTGGTTGTACAAGTTTACATTCCCACCAGCAGTGGATGAGTGTTCTCTTTTCCCCACAACCCATCCAGCATCTGTTGTCTTTTGTTTTCTTGATCTTAGCTAGCCATACTGGAGTAAGATGGTATCTGAGAATGGTTTCAGTTTGCATTTCCTTAATTATTAATGATGATGAACACTTTTTAAGATGTTTCTCAGCCATCTTTAATTCCTCACTGGTGAAGACTCTGTTCAGTTCTTTACTCCATCTTTTGAGTAGGTCATTTGTCTTCGTACGTCTTTGTTTTTTGAGTAGTTTATATACTCTTGATGTTAATGCTCTGTCATATGTGTCACTGGTAAAAATTTCTTCCCACTCTGTGGGTTTTCTCTTCACCTCCTTGATTGTTTCTTTCACTGTATGGAAGCTTTTGAATTTTATGAGGTCCCAGTTGTCAACTGTTGACCTTACTTCCCGTGCAGCTGCTGTCCAATTTAGAAAGTCTCCACCTACACCTATGTCTTGTAGGTTGTTGCCAACTTTTCTTTTATCACCTTAAGGGTTTTGGGTTTCAGGCTGAGATCTTTGATCCACTTGGAGTTGATTTTTGTACAGGGTGAGAGGTATGGGTTTAATTTTGTTCTTCTACAGATGCTGATCCAATTTTGCCAGCACCATTTGCTGAAGATGCTATCCTTCCTCCATTGAGGGTTTTTTGCCCCTTTGTCAAATATGAGGTGGCTGAAATTGTATGAGCTCAAATTTGGATCTTCAGTTTTGCTCCATTGGTCAACTGGTCTGTTTTTGTGCTAATACCAGGATGTCTTTATGACTCTAGCCCTGTTTTATAGTTTGAAGTCTGGTAGGGCAATCCCCCCTGTATTGCATTTTTCACTCAGAGTTGCTTTAGCTATTTGGGGTCTTTTGTTTTTCTGTATGATTTTAACAATTTTTTTTGCCAAGTCTGTAAAGAAGCTCATAGGGATTTTGATTGGGATTGCTTTGAATCTGTTTATCAGTTTGGGTAAAATGGACATTTTTACTATATTAATTTTCCCAATCCATGAGCATGGAAGGTCATTCTATCTTTTCGATGTCATTTTCAATCTCCTTCTTCACAGGTTTAAAATTTTTGTTGTAGAGATCTTTGGTATCTTTGGTTATGTTTGTTCCCAGTTATCTTATTATTTTTGAGACTATTGTGAGTGGGAAGGTATTCTTGTATTCCTTCTCCACATGTTTATTGTTGGTGTAAAGAAAGGCTACTGATCTTTCTAGGTTGATCCTGACACTTTACTAAAACTCTTAATCATTTCTAGAAGTTTTCTGGTGGAGTTTTTAGCATCCCTTAGGTAAACTATCATATCATCTGCAAAAAGGTATAGCTTAACTTCTTTTCCGATTAATACTCCTTTAATTTCCTTCTCTTTTCTTATTGCCCTAGCAAGTGTTTCCAGCATTTTGTTGAAGAGGAGTTATTGCCTGCAATTTGTAAATACACCCATGTCATGCAGTGCCTGCAGAGATCAGAAGAGGGCATTGGGTCCCTTGGAACTGGAGTTATGGATAGTTGTTAGCCCCATGTGAGTCCTGAGATTTGAACCCTGGGTCCTCTGTAAGAGTAGTTAGTGTTCTTAACCATGGAGACATCTCACCAGCCCTGGCTTCCTTTTTCTTTCTTTTTTTTTTTTTTTTTTTTTTTTTTGGTATTTTTAGACAGGGTCTCCCTGTAGCCCCAGCTGTCCTGGAACTCACTCTGTAGACCAGGATGGCCTTGAACTCATAAAGTTCTGCCTGACTCTGCCTCCCAAGTGCTAGGATTAAAGCGTTCACCACCACACCTGGCTGACTTCCCTTTTCTTTAGATGCTAGCAGCTTCAGCTCAGATGGTTCCAATATCTGAGGATGTTTGAAAATGATTTAATTGGGACCATACATTTTGGGGCTTTGATTCTTCCCCTCTTGGTTGTGCCTTCTGGGATTAGAAGTAAAAAATAACTTATGCAGTCCATTTATTCAGGCTACACTGGGATCCTTGAAAATGAGTGGAAATGCCCACCATGGCTGTCTTTACATGGTTTTTCCCACTTCTGTAGCTGTGGTTTTTGGACATAATGAACATTTATAGTCAGACAAAAAATATATCAAGAAACCAGTGCGGTTTTCTATATTTTATATTCCAACATCATGAAGCATCACTCCTGCACATCTGTTGCAATACAAAGCTAGGATGTATATTCCACAAAGTCTAGGAGACATACTCCAGGAAGACTGGGAGACATATCACTGTGGTGTGGATGATCTTTGAAAAGAAGTTCTGTCCTTGGACAACAAATGCCTGCCCAAGATTATAAATTCGACTATGGCCCTGAGGAACAGGGAGGATTAGGGATCCAGGGCCTCTCCCAGCCAGCCAGCTCACCTTGGCTGTATAAGGAGAGGTGCTAAAGGCCTATAAGCAGGAATGCAAGGAGGCGGGTCTCCTGTCCTCATCATCCTGTGTGGAGGTCACAGGGGTCCTGGTAAGGACTCTGGGGATGAGCTTGGTGGGGGGGGGTGTCAAAAATCCTGTAAGTGACCCCTTCACCCATTCAACTGTAAGCAAGCCTAAGTAAACTCAGCAGATTGTTCTAAACTATGTGTTTTGGGAGAATCCTGGTTTTGCCTTGGAACAGCCAGAGTAGGAGGAAGTGCTTGCATCCCTTGGAAGGAATTTTGGCAACAATCACATTTGGGGGTCATCTTTGCATGATTAAACATTATTTATCCTCAGTCATCCCTACTGTCCTCTGACTCAATTTAATTAATGGCATTATTTTTGGTGCTGGGAATCAGACCCAGGATCTCATACAGCTAGTAAGCTCTCTACCACTGAGCTACAGTTCTATTCCTTCAGTGGCTCTTATTCAAACTTCCTGATCCTTAATGAAAGATTCTAAGACCTTTTTTTATTTGTAAACATTCTTATAGCTTATAAAAGCCACTTAAATATTTAATTTGCAATCAAGCTTACTGCAAAACAAATCTGCTTCTGGTCTTCTTTACTTCATCCTGGATGTTTGAACCATTGATGTTCTGATATGTCAATAATAATTTAAATTAATTTTGTTATAATATAAAAGCTGCCATATCTCTAATTAACCTGGTCATTGGTTTGTTTGCTTATCAAAGTAATCAGTCTACCCTGTCTTTGGGAACATACCATTGCTTGTTTGTTTCTTTGAGGCAATTTGCCTTTTGAAATGAAATTTCACTCTGAAAAAAATACAAGCCTGCCAAAAACTGCTTTCTTTCTCATTGACATTTAGGCTGAGACCAGGCATTATCACTGTGTCAGCTCTGCTCAATTAAGTCTCCCAAGCTGTCATTGGTAACTGGGTAAACATCTTGCTCTTTAAAATGTCCCCAATTTCTAAAACATCAACATTATCATATAAAACATTTAATGTAACAATTAGAGTTTAGACAGTTTTCACTACATGTTATGATTAGCTGTAACTGTTCTTACAGCCAGAATTTCTCTCCACCAAACCCAAATCAAATTTTACCCATTTCATCTTTAATGCTTGCTCTTTGTTCAGCCTATTTGTATAATAAACAAATAGGATATTTTTTCTGTATCATTTCTGATGGTACACCTCATATTGAGACAGCAGATATAACTACCAACTGCAAAGCATTTGAAAGATGTAAGAAGCCCTGAATAGATTTGCTTTCCATTTTGAAATGTATTTACTCATTTGGATGCAGCCACTCATTTATAGCCATGGCCTGGGGTAACTCCCAGTGGGTGTTCAAGCACTGATAAACTCATTTATAAGTCTGTGCTCAAATTAGCATGAAAAGAGCAATTCCCATAATTTACCAGTATGCTTTCTTTGTGCTCAGAAGCAACAGGAGTGCTTATGAATTTGTACAGTTCAAAAATATCATTTGAAAATAATGGCCCTTAGTCTCTCCTTAAGGTCAAAGAAAACTACAGGCTGCTGAAAACATTAAAAATCTTTAGAGAAGGAAATTAGACTCGCAAGCTAAATGATTTTTAAAAGGGGTTTGAGAGGCTGGAGAGATGGCCTAGCAGTTAAGAGCACTGACTGCTCTTGCAGAGGACCTGGGTTCGATCCCCAGCACCCACATGGTGGCTGAGAACTGTCTTTAACTCCAGTTCCAGGGGAATCTGATGCCCTCTTCTGACCTTCTCGGCATTGCAGGACACCACGGGTGCACAGACCTACATGCAGACAGTACATTCATATACATAATAAAATAAATAAAATTAAAAAAATAAATAAAAGGAGTTTGAAGAGTACTGATTACAAACAGTGGTACTGAGGAGATTCAGTTTTTAATATTTTAGTTATTATTTTTATTTTGGTATATTGCTTGCATATATGTAAGTGCACTCATGTCATGAAATGCCTCCAGATGTCTGAAGAAGGAGTTGGATTCCCCTGGAGCTAGAGTTACAGACAGTTGTTAGCCACTGGGTATGTGCTGGGAATTGAACTCAGGTCCTCTGCAAGAGCAGCCAGTACTCTTAACTGCTGAGCCATCTCTTTAGCCCCTCTAGTTTTTAATAAGAGAAATTCACAAATATTCAGAATGAATTCAAGTATTTCTGAGATAAAGTTAATCCTAGCCCTCAAGAAAAGGGAGCACTGACCATGTGATGACTTCGGTGATATTCAAAGACAGGGTAATAAAAAGTATTATGAAGAGATTATCTGTCGTAGGGGTTTGGAAACACAGAATTATTAATATCCTCTCTGGTTTTATGTACCAATACCCAAGACTAACAGCTCTGGCATGGATTCTAGGACAATGCTCGATAGTTATAGTTACAGACAAGAATTATCATATTTACATTTCATTCATGTAGAACTACACTATTCAGGATTTGTTTATGTTCACTTTTATTTTTGTGTTTTTCTAAGATAAGGAAACAGAGTGTGTTCGACCAAGGCAGAATATAATGCCCCAATTCACAAACCTTGTAAGCAGCAAAATTATGTAAATATTAATTAATTAAACATCTTAATGGATTTGAATGTGCCATTGCCACACAAGTATACATTGTGCTTTGATAACATCCACTCTCCCAGCTTCCTTCTCTTGTTGGCTTTCCTATGTTTCAGTAATTGATTATGAGGCTGCAAATTGCATCACTTCTTGTCAAGTGCTACAGCAGATAATCCAGGTAAGTCAGAGCACAGATGCTAGGTTTTATGTTGTTTGGGTCCCTTACATGCAAGGAGAATTTTCATTTCCATTTAAAGAATAAATATTACTCCAGCTCCACAATAGTCTTTATCCATATAACCCTAGTTATGGTGAGGTTCCTATATATTGAGAAAACAGAAATCCTGAGACTTTGGTAAAATAAGTTGTGTAACATTGTAGGTTAATGAGGTCTGAACCATCATTCACATCTCCTGACTGCCCCATGTCTTTCCTACATTCCTGAAGATTTCCAAATGTAGAGAGTAAAATTAAAATTGTGTGTTAGGAAATAACTTTCCTCTTACTAGTAAACAGCAAGTTTTGTACCATTTTTTTAAGTAAGTCCTTATTTTTTTTAATTTTTATTTATTTTTTTATGTGTATGAATGTACTGTTTGCATGTAGGTTTGTGCACCCGTGTTGTGCAATGCCACAGAGGTCAGAAGAGGGTGTCGGATTCCCTTGGAACTGGAGTTCAAGACGGTTCTCAGCCGCCCTGTGGGTGCTGAGGATCGAACCTAGGTCCTCTGCAAGAGCAGCCAGCACTCTTAACTGCTAGGCCATCTCTCCAGCCCCTGTGCCATTTTAATAAATGTGAATGGAAAGATAGCATTTTGAAACTTCTAAGTTCTATGATTGACCCAAAAGGGACAGTCTTATTCTCTATGAGTCCCAACTTAAGTTTATATATGATGGTGATTATCTTCCAAAATTAAACATTCCAAAGTCCCTTCAGAAGTTAATAAAAAATCTATTTAAAATGAGGTATTTTATTTTATTTTTTCCCCAATCCTTTTCCTTTTTTTTATTGATGCTTTGTGTATTTCATACATCATTTTCCAATTCAGTTCAGGCATATTTCCCTTTCCCTTCCCCCCACCCCACCCCACCCCATCCCAGATCATGCATTCTGCCATAACTGTCCTGCATCTTTCTCTCAGTTTTTTTTTTCATTTTTTAGCAATAAGTGATAAT